>CAUYQG010032936.1:0-38550 GCA_963574415.1 Tarsius wallacei
GGCAGCATCCTGCTACCATCAATCCCTTTGATTTAGCATTACGGTCAATGTTCAGGGTCCACTAATGAGTGAGAACATGTGGTACTCTGTTCTTTGTGTCTGTGATAGATCACAGAAAATTGTTAATAACAAACAAATTGACTGGAAATTAGTGGATTTTAACAGTCAGATATAATTAAGGAAAGAGAGCCCTATCAAAACCACTGTCATCCCAGGATGACTGTTGGTATACCCAAAGCTCAATCTTCCTAAGGAGCAATATCTGAGGTTCATTAATATTGTGTGTGTGTGTGTGTTTAGAGGGAGGAAGAGGTGGGATAGACTTCACTGAAATAATATATCAACTGGGCGCAGTGGCTTACACCTATAATCCCAGCATTTTGGGAGGCCAAGATGAGAGTGTTGCCTGAGCCCATGAGTTTGAGACCAGCCCGGGCAACTTGACGAGACCTCATCTATACAATAAATCAAAAAATCAGCTGGGTATGGTGGTGCATGCCTATAGTTCCAGCTACTTGGAAGGCTGAGGCGGAAGGATCGCCGGAGCCCAGCAGGTCGAGGCTGCGGTGGCTGGGAGCGGCCACTGCCCTCCAGCCTGGGTGACAGAGTGAGACTCCAACTCAAAAAAAAAAAAAAAAGAAATTATAGTTGAAAATTAAAGTATATTATGAGAAGTTAGAGAAAGTTAAATGGAAGACTAAAAGAAATAAAGGATGCCAATTTAAAGAAAGAAAACTTTGTTCTGGCTAATTGCCTCACCCAGAATAATATACAAATTATAATTTTATATATGATCACCAACCAATTAAATGTGTTTATAATACTTTAATTATTTGTAAATATTCTATCAGATACTTCCATATAACTTTATAGTTTTATATTGTTAATATTACCCTTTTGCATGTTCTTTTAACTTTTCAAGGTAATTTTCTTACATACTTTGAGTTTACAAGACAGATGAGTATCATGAAAGTGGTAAACAAGAGTACAGGTGATTTGTTCATACATTGAATAAGAAGAGCCAAGATTTAGGATGTAGGAATTGGTGCATATAGTAGTTCTTTCCTTTCACATTTTCCTTTGGATCAACTGCATCTCCAGAGAATTCTTATGATCTATAGGGAAATGATGTGCATTTATAAAAGATGACGAAAAGGGACCAGATTTCCTTAAGCAGTTGTCTTAGTCTATTTTGTATTGTAGTAAGAGAATTCCATAGACTGGGTAATTTATAAAGAAAGTAAGTTTATTTCTTAACAGTTCTGGAGGCTGAGCAGTCCAATATCAAGGTGTGGGCATCTAGGGAGTGCCTTCTTGCCTTGTCACCCCGTGGGGGAAGATGAAAGGACAAGAGAGCACACATGGGTGAGAGAAAACAAAAGAAAACTGAACTTGCTTTTATAGCAAGCCTATTCTTGTGATAACTAACCCACTCCCATGATAATGACATTAATCCATTCATGAGGGCAAAACCCTCATGACCTAATCACCTCCTAGGAGGCCCCACTTCCCAGTACTGTTGCATTAGGGATTAAATTTTCAACACATGAACAGTCAAACCACAGCAGCAGAAGAGCTTAAAGAGAGTCAAACTTGAGGCCCAGTTCCACTAACTGGTTTTATAGTTAAATGAATCGACACAGTGGAGGTCCACGTGTGGAAGTGGTTTCATTCAGTTTGGTTTCTCCATCTCTTTGATGGATAAAAATGCCAAATCATGAAAGATCTGAATGTAGGAAATCCCTCATTTCAGGAGAGATGGAGGATTTTTTTTAAGTATTGAAAATATCTGAAAGGAATACATTCAGCCAGTCGTATGAAAGCTTCCAATTATAGAAGAGCTAAAGTTCATCGTTGTGTTGTGCAAGTCATGCAAGCTACACATGAAGCTGTTTTTCCCTGGCTGCTGAAGTCGAGTCACATTGTTCAGCAAGCCCTCTTGCATCCTCAGCCTCTAACAGTAACTTTTGCTCCTCACAGAAACTGGTCGGTTAAACCCACAGGAGTGTAACTGTGGGAAATTTTTTCATGGTTCCCCCGACCAAAGTCTCTACAGCGCTACACTTAATTAGCTCAGTAACACCTATCTCTAACTCAGTGCCTGAACTACGCATGTTACATGTTATCTCGTAAAACCTATAGAACTACCTGGTGAAACGGGCATCATTATCCCCAGCTTATGAAAGAGGAAACTAACAGAGAGAAAGGACTTGCTTCCAAGACCCCCAGCAATAAGCATTGTCACAACATTCAAACACATGCTGATTTGTATTCATAACAATGAATAGTACCAGATCTTGCCCAAATGGAAAACAGTGGTGACAGTAATCAGCTAATTTGCCATTAACTATAAAAGTGCTTTTTATAAAACTGGCGTGATTTTGTTTTTCTTGTTCTGTTCCTTACAGTATTTCATGAATGTCTTAATTAATTGCTGCTATGACAGAACAAAAAGGATTAATTTATGTTTGCTCCCAGTATCTGGCTTTCAAACACACAATAGTAGCCACCTTCCCATTTGTTCCCTTTTTGGCCCCTTCTAAGATGATTAGAAAATTAAGGGATTTCACTGCTTTCCTCAAATTAACATTTGTTAGAAGACACAGTAACTTTTTGTTTATATAATTCATTTGCATCCTGTCATTAGGAATGCAATTCTCTGTCATGTCGAAGTATAAGAACTATTTGCTTCAGCAGTGAGGTGTAGTCAGCCTCTATAAAAAGGCCCATCCCATCCCTAATCTCCAGTTCTTCTTCCACTCAAGCAGATTTACATTTGACCATGTGACTACGTTTGCCGGACATAATGGGCAGCTAAGGGGACATTTTAGTTTCTTCTCCTCCAAAGGTGTGCTTTCAGTTAGTTTTCCCTTTTCATTATTCAATATTATGCTCATCTAGATATTGTTGGAATAGTATGTGCCGGGCTCGGTGGCTCAGCCTGTAATCCCGCGCTTTGGGAGGCCGAGGTGAGTGAATTGCCTGAGCCCGTGGGTTCGAGACCCGCCTGGGCAACTTGGCGAGACCTCATTTCTACCATAAATCAAAAACTAGCCAGGCGTGGTAGCAAGCACCTGTAGTTCCAGCTACTTGGAAGGCTGAGGCAGAAGGATCGCCTGAGCCCAGCAGGTCAAGGCTGCGGTGGCCGGGAGCGGCCACTGCACTCCAGTCTGGGCGACAGAGTGAGACTCCAACGCAAAAAAAAAAAAAAAAAAAAAATAGTATGCAAAATGTTGGATTAATTTAAGAAATAGAATCCGATCCCATCATAAATTTGGGAACATATGCTCTATACCTCAATTTCTTCAATAAGCTCTCACTCACAGTTTTAACATTAAAGCAATACTTGCCTTATCTCACAGTTTTAACTTTAAGCAATACTTTCCCTATAGTTATAGCATGGAGAATGAATTCAGTATCTTGATAAATATTAACTTTAAAAATACATTTAAATGCAAGTGTAGATACTCGATGTTGTTCTTGTGAGGGAAGACTGGAGAATTTGCAGAGAAAAGTGAGGAAATGTTACGAACTTGATTGTGCTGAAAAAACAGCTAGCACCGAGAAACAAAATGATTCCCAAGATGGTGGGAGAAAGTTTTATTAACAGTTAAGAAACCACATTTTAACAGGCTCATTTCACTGTAAGTGTAAAGTGTTCCCTGGTGAACAAAATCAAGTTATAGGAAAAACACCTTTTCCGAAAGGGCTTTGCGCAAGGAATTGCTATAACTTGCCTATATCCTTAAAAGTTGTTTTCCTCGGTGATGCGGAGCCTTTAAAATGGGAATCTGGTGTAACGGTGACTCCCCCAGGAGATACCTCCTTTTCCGTTCCCACTTAATTTCGATTTTACTCACTTTGGAGGAAATGATGTGTGCAAAACCAAGAGCAGGATTGACTTGTTCTGCAAGCAAGGGAATCATTTACTATCTGTTAATTTATTGCAGCGGAATATCAGGCACTCTGCAGCAGTGGGCCAGGGATGACGTCAGCAGGCAGCGGTAAGGATCCCTTTCAAAATTTACTACCTTAATCATGTGCAGAGGCAGCATCAGCCTTCCTGTGGGTTTTCAGTTGGCCCCTTTACACCAGTCTGGCCTGACTCCCTCTCTGGCCATCACTGCATGATGTATCTGGAATGCCTAGAAGCCTCCAGTGGCAGAGCAACCATGGCATCATGGGCTGTGGGATTGCTGGGTGTGGGTGTAGGGGTTGGCCACTGAAGGGGTCTAGCACTCTCCTAGCATTGGCACCTGTGGATGAGATGTATGAATTTTGTTGCTCATTCTTGAGAAGGAGAAGCCTGACTCTCATTTGGATCTTCCATTGTCAAATACATTTTAGGATTATAGGCTGGTTGAACCATTATCCATCTACATTCTGAATGATTTCTTAACTGTCAAGTGTTCAGTCATTCTAAGATGGCAATAGGGAGCCATCTTATGTTTTGTAGTAAGCAGTGACAGCAATTAACTGAGTTGGAAGAGAACGAAATATTTTAGAGTAGGAGTTAGAACTAGAGAGATATTAGTGCCATAAAAGAAATTAAAGTTAAAAGGGAAAATTGGAACAAGTGTTAAAAAGAGGTGACAAGAAAGAGGAAGGGATTATTTTATTAATATAAAGCTATACAATTTGATTAATTACAATTCTGAAAAAAAATGGACTGGCTTAATTGATTGTCAGTTCTTTCAACTTGATTCATTTCATCATTATGTGTGAATGAAGATGGGGAGGGAATATTTGTAGGAGGAAAGAGGAGAAATAAGGAAATTTATAATGAATAAAGAGTTAGTGGTGAATAAATAAGTTGTGATAGGTACTTGAAAGAACAAAAAGTGTCAACTCTGATTAATAGAAGAGTCAGGCACCAGGATTTGAGGCTCCCTATTCACTGACTGTCATTTTTATATCATCCTTCACTATGAGAGCCCTCCTCAGTCCATAGGAGCACAGAAGAGGAAGGATCTTGCCTCATCTGGGCTGAGTAACAGAGGCTTTTTTGGAGCATGTGGTGTTTGAGCTGGCTTTTGACCACTGAATAGGTCTGTTCCAGGCATTCCTGACACACTTTAAAGAGGGCGTTGTATGTTCACGTAAGAGTGAAAAGTGTGGAGTAAATAAGCAAATTTTATTTTATTTTATTTTAATTTCTTCTTGGGGGTATTATTGAACCTACAAAAGTTTAAACCATGAGAATAACAGAATATTCTTGTTTTGAGGATGTTAAGAATGGTGGTAGTGTGGAAGGTTGTTTGAAGAAGGAGGGACTGGGGGCAGGGAGACCAGTTACAGGGACTTGGGCTCTACAGTTGACCCACCTTTCCATGTTGGTGCCTGGACCAGAAGTCCAGGAGGTCACCTTCAGCTTGATTAAGGGTAGTTAATTGTGTAGTTTCAGCTCAGATGCCAAGTTCCTCTCAGGAACTCGTGGGAGAAAGATTTGAGTTAGAATATCTTACATTTAGAAAAAGGGATCAAGTGTTCTCTTCCAAGTGAAATCTTTTTTTTTTTCCTCCTAAGAGGTCCTAAGGTCATTACATTTATTGTAATGTTATGTTTTTAACAATTCATTTGATGTTTATTTTATAATTTTAATTGATTTTGAACTTCTTTGTGGTGCAGATATAAATGAATGTGCATTAGATCCTGATATTTGCCCAAATGGAATTTGTGAAAACCTTCGTGGGACCTACAAATGTATATGCAATTCAGGATATGAAGTGGATTCAACTGGAAAAAACTGTGTTGGTAAGAAGTTTTACCTGTTTTCTAAGAGATTTCATGCATGATGCATTCCATCTTTTGTTGCTTGGAGAAAACTACTCTTGAGTAGCTTAGAGGACTAGGCAAACAGATGCTTTACGCTTCGCATGTCAGCATGGCATATGCATATCTTTATTAACACAAATTTATGTAACTCGATTTTGACAGCTTATAAATAATGACATATCCAATTCACTCCTTAAAAGAGAAGATCCTTAGATGCGTAAAATGCAAAGATTCTGAGCCATTGTCATGTGGCTACAAAGTCATCTTTGCTTTTACCGAGAGAGGAGCCGTTCTTCTCCCAACCGTTCATTAGATTTAATAGAACTCAGCTTATTTTCAGGAATAACTACTCTCCGTTAGGCTTAACAAAACACCATTTTTGATGCTCTAACCCTTCTTAATGAAGGTCCCAGCCAGTAACTAAGTGAACTATTTTGTTTGAAAGAAAATGCTCAACATGGACACTAATCGTGTTAACATTTTTTCTTCAAAATTCTCCTGTTGCCTAGACTAGTGTTTTCTGAAATGCAATGTCAGTACTGTAGTGTAGTGACATACTACTCTGATGTTGGGCTTCTGAAGTCAGTATATTCATACTCATGAAAAAATGTTAGGATGTATCAAACCTAAAATGTAAGATGATGTATCTTTTTTTATTTGGAGGCAAAGCATGTTTTACACACAAATGAGCATACATTTATGGAGGAGGATGACAATTAATAAGCTTTAAGATAAAATAGGAGATGTAAAACCTATTTTTTACTTTTTGAAAAGCCATTTAGGGCTTTGTAGTTAGGAATTTCCTCTCATCTGCCATTAGTAGTAGTTTACAAAGTACTGAATACCACATATTCTCACTCATAGTTGGACCTGAACGTCAATCACAGTAGCACAAGGGAAGGATCGGCAGTCACTGGACTGCCAGGGGAGGGAGGAAATGAGGAGAGACTGTAACAACACAAAAGGTACCTGGTCCCAACCAGGGGACGCGAGGGCTAGTTGGAGGCCCAGACTTCACTTGCAGGCATCCTACTCGTGTAGTTAATCCTTATTTATACCCCACATCTCTATGATAAAATAAAATTTAAAAAAAAGAAAAGTAATGATCTAAGTTTTTGCAACATGTAATTATTGAGATGAAGCAGAGTGAAATAAATATGTCTTTCTGTTCATTCTTTCAATACAACACAAAATCTAGCAAACACCAACTACTTGTTGAGTGCTAGACTCAATAGCTCCCAACCAGCCATCAGAGTCACCGTATGCTCTGATCTATGAGAAAAAAGTTTCCACTCTCTTTATGTCCCTGGGCATCAAGCTATTTTGCCAGGTCTCTTACTTGATCATTTGAAAGTCCTTTGGTGCTAGAGGCCCCTTTTGGGAAATACTAGTATTCCTTATATCATTTTGATAGAATGAATTCCCAGCAGGCTGTTTGCTTGGACACTAGCATAACTTCATACTCCATATTTTAAGTTCTTTATAACTGCATTGTGAACCTTGTAGTTCCTCAGTGCTGAATCTATGTATCTTTTATTGTTAGGGCTGCCAATTTGTCAAATGATGATCTATCCAGTATTTCTCAGCACGTGAAAACGTCTTGAGTGTCTAGCCTATTTTGTGGGTTGTTTAATGAAATTTAGCTCAACCTGCATAATTTCTACATTTCCTAAATTATCTAAGTAATACATACCATAAAGTTAGGTTTTGCTTCAGATAGGCATATTATTCAGCTGAAAGCAAGCAGTTTTCCTCAGCTCTCTGAATCATGAGTCTAAATTCCCCCACGACAATCATAAACTACAGATTGCTTCATGCTTTATAAGCACAACTGGAGATAACTTAGATTACTATAAGGAGGAAACACGCATCCTGGAACTAATACATATTAACACATATCAAAGATGGAAAGATGGACCATATCTTCCTTCCTTCCCTTCTTTATTTTTCATTTTTATTTTTATTTTTATTTTTTGAGCTGTAGTCTCACTCTGTTGCCCAGGCTGGAGTACAGTTTCAAGATCATGGTTCACTGTGGCTTCAACCTCCTGGACTCAGGCAATACTTCCAACAGAGCCTCCCCAGTAGCTGGGATATGGGCATGCCCACACTGGGCTAATGTTTTGCTTTTTTTTTGTAGAGGTGAGAACTAGGCTGGTCTCGAATTCCTGGGCTCAAACGATCCTCCCACCTCAGCCTCCCAAAGTGCTGGAATTACAGGTGTGAGCCACCGTACTCAGCCAAAGATGGATCACACTTTTAAAATATTTATTTAGTCTCTTAAATCAAAAAGATAATCCATTTAATTCTGATACAATGAAATAATTACATAAAGATTATGATTTCCAGCAAATCCTGGTTTTCTTCCAACTAAAGAAAGTCAATTAAATAGTATCTAGTGACTTTTGGCTTTGTAGATATCTTGTCTAGACAACCAGGTCAAACCTCTGGTCCTAAAATGAGATCATTTAGACAAAAACCAATGGCATAGACGGTTTGCCTCTTTGCTTGAATTGATCATGCTATTCTGACTTTAAAGACCTAATTAAAAAGGGAAAATAAGTTGTGTACAAGGGATGGGCTCTTTTAATTGTTCATTTTCATTGACCTTCCAGATATTAATGAATGTGTACTGAATAGTCTGCTTTGTGACAATGGACAATGTAGAAACACTCCTGGAAGTTTTGTCTGTACCTGCCCCAAGGGATTTATATACAAACCTGACCTAAAAACCTGTGAAGGTAAACCATATTTTTGTTATTTTACTAATGTACTGTGCTGTCTTTTGAAATGTTATTAGAAAACCATAAGCATACATTAGAATCACTTGTATTTTAGACAATTATGCCAATTTAGTTGACATTCTGTGATTCTAAATGGCTCTTGTACATACTTTGTAGGCTACTGATGGTATTTACCTGCAACTGGCATTTTATTTACCATTTATTTTGCATTTAGATGCCATTTAAAAGTTTCATTTTGCATTTGCCTTCAACTGGCATTTTATTTTGCCATCATTTAATAAATGAAGAAAATACTACATATATATATGCTGTTTGAGTTAGTAACTCAGAAATCACAAATATATTTGATTCAGATTTTCTGAATAAAAAGATTCAGTCAAGTGCTGGATTCTATACTACAGAAGTGTGTTCAATTAGTATTTTGGCATTCCATCTAGTATAGAAAAACTATTTAGGCCATCTTTACTGTCTGAAGAATATGTGGTAGCAATTGAGGCTGAAGTTGAAGTACTCATTTAGGCCCAAGACTAGCTTTTAGCAGTAATGTAGACCTGTTTTGGTTTCAGACATCGACGAATGTGAATCAAGCCCTTGCATTAATGGAGTCTGCAAGAACACCCCAGGCTCTTTTATTTGTGAATGTTCTTCTGAAAGTACTTTGGATCCAACAAAAACCATCTGCATAGGTATTTATCTTCCTGAGAATGGTTTTTTAAATGTTTATCAGTGCTGCTCTACTTAATGTCAGCTTTTACTGTCAAAGAGTTTATGAACAGTTTTAAAAAACATCATTATTCCTTATTTTATAATGCTACTCTCCCTTTATTTGAGGAGACAGTTCATTATTAATGTGTATGTTTGAATTTTTGGAATAGATTCTATTAAATGTCTTTTAACTGTTTTTCCCTTGTCTGCAGAAACCATCAAAGGCACTTGCTGGCAGATTGCCATTGATGGGCGGTGTGAGATCAACATCAATGGAGCCACCTTGAAGTCCCAGTGCTGTTCCTCCCTTGGCGCTGCCTGGGGGAGCCCGTGTACCCAATGCCAAGTTGGTAAGAGAAACTCGTGCTGTAGCTTCTATGCCACTCCATTGGTCTCTGCATAAAAAGGGGAAGTCTAGTACTTCATATATCAGGTTCACATGGGAATGTTAGAAGATGTTTAATTGTGATGACCTCAAACATGTTGCTGAATGGGTAATAAGAGAAGTGTCAAGGATAGTAATTTTGTGTGATTTGGTTAATTTATTCATTGCTATCTCCACATTGCAGTGTGGTTAGCTTATGTTGCTTCTCTGGAGCATCAGTTTCTACTGGTTTTCTTTGGGAACCTTGTGACTAGGAGTCCTGAGTTTTTACAGGTGTAAATTCTTCCAAAAAGCTAATTAATGTAAAGAAGCCAGTATCCATGACTAAACCTTATGCTAGTAAACTAAATCTGTTTGGAAGCTGAGGTTTGAGAGCCTTGCTCAAGGTTTTGCTCACTTAATGTTTGGATATACAAGTATGTGAATTTATGTAGTGTGAATGCTACAGGGCATGAGATCTCTAATGAGATTCTAGACTGTGTTTTCCAAATTCATATTACAGGAATCCTATAGTGTGATTCCTATCTTCAGGTTAATAGCAAGAAAGAAATCCATGTACAGTTTCCCTCTCAGTTATTACCTTAATATGATCTATAGGGCACTTTTGTGCCTTTTAGGATATCTTAGAGGAATTGAGCTTTATTTGAGGAGACATTTCATTATTAATCTTCCTTACCAATGTAATCTCAGAAACACTTTGTTATATCAGACTTATTCATAGTAACAAAGTCTAATTTATATTCCAGGTCCTCTTTCATATTTTATATATGATGTCATAGCTACAAAGTCTGGATATTGTTATCTCAAATTTATTTTTGTTGTGTGTGTGTGTGTTTTTTTTACAGATCCCATATGTGGTAAAGGATTCTCAAGAATTAAAGGAACACAATGTGAAGGTATTTCTGATTACTTACAAACCATACGTTTTTGTGTGCATAAAAAAAAATGCTTTTGTTAACTTGGACTGGATAAAGCTGTCATGTAACTTCACTGTGAGAAAAAAAAATAATGGAAACTGAAAAACAGAACAGATGTTAATTTCACAAGCTTATATATGCTATTGCCAGTGTCAGATCACTGTGGCCAAAGGACAGAGTGGCTGAAAATGTTTTAGGCTGACTGTAGTTTGGAGTGACTGTACGTTCAAAATGGTATTATCAGGAAGAGAAAAACAGGAAGTTTTTGATGAAACTATAAAATTTGCATTTCTCTTGATCTGACATGGGCTTTTGTTTGTTTGTTTTAATGGTCATGGATGATTTAGAAGGACTCAATCTATTCCCTATATTTTGAAAGTCTATGTGGATTCTCTTCAGTTTGCCATGATTCTTTCTCACTGAGCTGCAGATAGACATAGGTCATGGTGACTAACACAACCTGACATGACACAGCAGCTGAGAAATTTTAAAAACAGCAATTAGTCCCATATGTGGGATAAAATGAAGTTTTTTTCTCTGCTGAAACAAAGAAGCACACTACAACCCCCACCCAAGGTCTTGCTTTCCAAACGATGACTGAATTCTTTGGCCTTTTTCTGGTCCAGACCTGCTGTTAATAACTTATCTGACCTCGGCAGTGCATTTTGCTATACAAGTAGCCAGACAACAACAAAAAGGAAATCCCAAAAAGGTAGATTCCACTGCCTCCCCACTTAACTCTTTTACAAGAAAAGATTCAGAATATTTTTTCAACATTCCTGGCTTGGAAAGTTATTTCTTCTAAATAGAGACACAGTGTGTATGAGTTTCTTAACTAATGTTCCCCCTTTTTGGCAATTGCTAAGTAGATGCATTTTTTTGGATTAACCTGTTGGCGACTGTTTTCCCAAATTAAGCACAAAGAACATACTGCTCCCCATTAAGCAAACTGAGAAGAACTGGTACATCTGAGAGAGATTGGGTGAATGAAGAATGAATGAACATGAGCATCTTTTGACTCTTAACCCAAGCTGGGATCACTGAGGCATTGACTGAATAGCTTGAGACTTGCTGAGTTGGAGTTGGTTATACATTTTCTAGTGACTTCTCAGCAGTTCTGGAAAGAGACCCTTCACTGACCCATATACTCCTCAGTGGAATTTTTTCCTATGCTCGTCTTCAAGCTGTTTTGTCTTTGCTAGTTTGAAAGGTTTTTGTTCTCTACTTATTTCCAGACATCTGGTGTCATAGAACAAATTATATGGCCCCTGGGAACCTTACCTGAGATGACCAGAGCTACCAAAACTGTTCTCAGGAACTCACACCAGCTTGCTGTCTCTACAACTCTAAAGTTATTCCCTGAGATTAATGGAAAAACTTTTTTTTTTTTTTGAGAAAGTAGGATTTATTGAGAAGACAGAAAAGCTCCCACAGTGGGAGGGGACCTGAGGGGGTTGCCCAAGAAACTCTTATATCTTTGGCAATAGGTGGGCTCAGTCAGGTTGCTATTCAGACATTTCCAGAAATTCTACATGCGCTATTTGGAGGCAAACTAATTTTGTGAAAACTTAGTTCAAAATGGAGACTAATAATGATTCCAGGAATGGAATAAGGTAGAATGATATTGTAAAGATGTATTAACTTCATTTTTCTTTCTTTCTTTTTAGATATAGATGAATGTGAAGTATTCCCAGGAGTATGCAAAAATGGCCTGTGTGTTAACACTAGAGGATCATTCAAGTGTCAGTGTCCCAATGGAATGACTCTGGATGCCACAGGAAGAATCTGCCTTGGTAAATACTGGGTTCATTGTTTTACTTATAATAGTTTCCTAAAGATTATTAAAACCTCAGTTAGCAAGATATAGCTGAACATGTGGTTTCAAGTACAGGCACACACCCTCAAATTCAGCATGTCCAGTAGGATCCATGGTGGTTTCCTTAACAAACAGTTTTCCTAACTCAAGCTTTTAGTTTTTATCACTAACATGTTCTCAATTCATGTTAGTGAGAAGAAACTTTAGTCCTTTGTTAATTTATAACGGTTCCTTAACTCACTACCATCACAATGATTATTAGAGAGTTCTTAAATCTGTCCATATATGCCATGGACTATAAAATACAAGGTGAGCTGTGGGGAAAACACTTGCATGTAGTTAGAGACTATAGCCCATGTCTTCTAGGCATGTCCTGCCATTGATTGCAAAAAATAAGCCCTTGCAGAAAACGCCTGTGGGTATCAGGAGTAAAGATGCCATTGCCCTGAAGAGTAAATCTATGGGAGCCCATGGCTGTTGTCCCTGCTAGTCATACTAGGGTTCTCCTTGCCAATCACTAGAGCCCAAGTGAGGTCTTCAAGCTCAATTATTCATACCAGTGATGTGAATGAGACTAAACACAGAGCCTAGAACTAACTCTAGGTCCATAGAACTCAAAGTCCTAAGTCCCTATGGGCTTGTAGTGGCAGCAAGTTTGAAATCCCACAGTCATTCTGGCATTACTACTATGGCTTCTGCCTGCCTGGAATATGTCCCCTTGGATCACTGGTTTCTGAATACATGACTCTGGAAATGATGCTCAGCCATACTGAGAACCTGAAAGCATCTTTATTGACGACCACTGTAGATGGTTAAAAGAGTGATTTACGGCCAGGTGAGGTGGCTCAAGCCTATAATCCCAGCACTTTGGGAGGCGGAGGTAAGAAGATTGCCTGAGCTCAGGGGTTCGAGACCAGCCTGAGCAACATGGCGAGATCTTGTCTCTACAGTAAATCAAAAAATTAGCCAGACATGGTGGCACATGCCTGTGGTTCCAGCTACTTGGAAGGCTGAGGCAGAAGGATCGCATGAGACCAGCAGGTTGAGGCTGCGATGGCTGTGAGCATGCTACTATACTCCAGCCTGGGTGACAGAGTGAGACTCTGACTCTCCAAACTCAAAAAAAAAAAAAAAAAAAGAGTGATATACAGTTAAGGGATTTTTATCAATTATAAATTATAACTAACAAACCTTTAGATATAGAACTTTATGGTTTATAGTGTGAGTAATATGGAATAGAAGAAGGAATTCAGAGCCTTTGGTAGGTTTTGTAACTAAGGATGTCAGTTAATCCCATTGAGTCTTAGTTTCTTTGTTTGGGAGGAATCAGTATTTAATGAGAACCTTCTTCCAGGTTCTTCAGTTGAAAGTTGCTTCTATGTTTAATTTAGGATTCATTTAAAAAGTATCCATCTTAATATAGGCAACCTGAATGTAAAGTTGCTCAGAAGGCTTCAACAGCTTTCTAATATTAGTAGAAGTTCAGGCACTTTAGTAAACTGTTAATAATCACACTGTGAAGGAGAAAGAGAAAGAAGATACGTCTTATGTTTTAATTATACTTTACAATTTTCAGGCCCATAACCTCATTTGAGCTTCACAACACCACTTGAGAAATGGATGGGCGTAACATCATTTAACAGATGTAAAAATTCAGGTTCAGAAGTAACAACTTATTAAAGACAAGCAACTTAGTTCTAGAACAGAACCAAAATCTGGGCCTTCAGACCTCTGGTCTGTTCATCTTTCTACTCTTCCTCACAATTCCCATAATTTAAGGTTGGGGCTAGAAGTATCCCATGTGTATCCTGAAGAATGTGTGCATAAGCACATGTTGAGATGAAAGAATTACTTGAGAAAAGTGAATGGCTTTTCTTTGCTATTTTTCTTCTTCAGTCTCAAGTAGGGCTGTCCTCATTCTGAAGTTCAACATTCCATCTTTCCAAAAATGAAGTGGGTCTGAGGAAAAGGTGATTGAGCTGTGCAGACATGTTCCAACAGTAAAGAGTTCAGTTTGCTTTTTGCTGTAGCGGTGATATACCAAAACATCATAGAGTGCATGTATCAGGGATAGACTTGTCTATACAGGAGAAAACACATCTCCCAAAAGAGCATTGTGGAGTCTCTCAGAAAACTGCAGAATTATCAGAAAATACCTAAAGTTGAAGGGAAATTTTTCAAAATTAGCAGGTGCAAACATGGGCTGACAAAGAGAAGAGAGTCTTTATTAGGGAGGAATATCTACCACAAAGCCTGGGTTTTTGTTTCAGTTTTTTTTTTTTAAATAATTAATTCCAGTCAGTAAGTACATAGCAAATTATTATGTGTGCTGTACTTTGTCTAACAAAGCATTGGCTATTTAGCGCATGAAAACAGAGTAGCTCTCCTTAGCCTCCCTGGTTTCCTTCTGATAGATATCCGTCTGGAAACCTGCTTCCTGCAGTATGATGACGAGGAGTGTACCCTGCCTATTGCTGGCCGCCACCGCATGGACGCCTGCTGCTGCTCCGTCGGGGCAGCCTGGGGTACTGAGGAATGTGAGGAGTGTCCTATAAGAAATACTCCTGAGTATGAGGAGCTCTGTCCCAGAGGACCTGGATTTGCCACAAAAGAAATCACAAATGGAAAACCTTTCTTCAAAGGTACACTGTTATGTTTTCAATGGATGATAGCTTTTCTTTTTAGACTAATGGAGTGTATTTTCATGATCCCAGGGCTCTACTCGATCATCTCAGCATGGATTTTTTTGCTTTCTGAATTATATAACTATCTTTGTGTAGAAAAGTTTAGATTTTTTTTTTTTTAAACTGAGTGTTTGGTCCAAGAAACTATGGAGATTAAAATTGTTCTGTCTGGAGAGATAGTTTCTAGATGGTCCTTTTAAATATCTCTTAAGTAAATTCAAAGGAACTTGGATAATTCATTACCACTGAAGGACTTGATGTCCTTGAGATTTAATTTCCCAGTTCTGTCTGACATGGCATTCTGTAGAAATGAACTTGTATTTCCTGAGCATTAGGTCTTGCTTTGGAAAGGCTCCTAAACAGGGAAACTCTTTTATGTGTTACATATATGCAAAGTATTTTAGTGTACAGGAAGCTCTTTAAATCATATTAATGAAAACTTAATAGTTTATAATATGGAAAAATATTTTAAAATAGTATAAATTATTTGCAAGTAACTTAAATTATAAACAATGACTTTGAAATTCTTATATTTTTGATATATCCAAAAAAGCATCAAAGAGCATTAAATAAATATCTTATTTTGCTACCTACCCAATTGGCTGCTGTCAGACAATATATTCTAATAATCATCTATGTGCTTGAAATATAGACACTAGTGGTTTAGAATATTTTATTTATTCATTCAGCAAATAGTGATTAAGCATTCACTGTGTATCAGGCAGTGTGCTGGGCCTTGGAAGTCCAAATAAACACATTTTTTGCTTCTTTAACGATGCTTTCTAAAATACAGAAGTTTAAAAGGCTAGAAATGTTCATAAAGTCATATTTCTCATGGATCACACATTCTTTGGAATGAGTATTGCCAAGAACTAAGATCTTCCTATCTTCTGAGTTTAAAATGGTGGGTCCCGAAACCTCCTAACTGGTTGCTCATAAACTCTTTTTTCCCCACTTTTAATTTTTCTTGAAGATATCAATGAGTGCAAGATGATCCCCAGCCTCTGCACCCACGGGAAGTGCAGGAATACCATCGGCAGCTTTAAGTGCAGGTGTGACAGTGGCTTTGCTCTTGATTCCGAAGAAAGGAACTGCACAGGTCAGTGAATGGGCCTCAAGGAAAAGGAGCGGGGGCAGCCTTTAAAGCCCTTCATCTTGGGCGACTTCTTCAGGTCCCCTCCCACTGTGGGAGCTTTTCTGTCCTCTCAATAAATCCTGCTTTCTCACCCCCCCCCAAAAAAGTCCTTCATCTTAAACATGCTACTGCAAAAACTAAGGCTGTCCTGTTGCTCACTGCTGCTGCTCACTGTTTTTGTGCAGACATTGATGAATGCCGCATATCTCCTGACCTCTGTGGCCGAGGCCAGTGTGTGAACACCCCAGGGGACTTTGAATGCAAGTGTGATGAAGGCTATGAAAGTGGATTCATGATGATGAAGAACTGTATGGGTAAGTTTGTGGTCATTTGATTACCACAGGAATAAAGGCTTGCATGAAGCTTTGATGCCTCGTAGCCTATGTCCCAGGTTCTTCTAGTACACTGGGCTCCTGACCAGTGAGTTAGGAATCAGTCTGCCACAGAGGGAGACTGACACGTAGTACAAATGAGGGACTCATGCTGTGGGGTTGTAGGTGACCTTGGAGAGCAGCTGTGGGTCCTTGAGAAGTGAGTTTAACACCTGTAGTAGACACCCAGGGAAGAGAGAGCAATAAACAGAAGCCATAGTAGAGGTCCCACTAGAGGGTTTCTGTCCAACATTTCCAGAAAGGAGATTGATTAAAGTGGTTGTATTAGGGAAACAAAGTCTGTAATGGAGATTCTTGCAACAGTGATTTTTTTTTTTTTTTTGAGGGAATGCTTTCAGGAGGAGCCTATCAGGAAGTGAGGGAAGCAGGGTAGTGCAGGTGAAGAAGATAAGCCAAGAGTTTGGCTGCATTTTAGCCTTAGTCTGATCTCATAGGGAACTCTAGAATATGAATGGCACCAGAGTTGTGACACCTTGAGACAAGAAGAAGGTCAAGGTTTTATATTCCCTATTAGATCATTTACATTATTGGCCATGAGCATTCCCCAGCATGGGAGAGGGGTGTAATCTCTCACCTCCTGGTTGTTTCTGAGTGCGGTGGATGGTAATTCTCCAAGAAGGGATCCTGTGAGTCCTTAGTTACCAGGACACCATGCAACTAGAGTGAGTGAGCTCTGGCCTCGTAGAGGGGATCAGGCCATCACCATCTCCAACATCGTCATGTCCGTTTTGCAGATATCGATGAGTGTCAGAGAGATCCTCTCCTTTGCCGAGGAGGTGTTTGCCTAAACACAGAGGGAAGTTACCGCTGTGAATGCCCACCCGGTCATCAGCTGTCCCCCAACATCTCTGCATGTATTGGTAAGAAAGAAGGCTTTCGCACCACTTGCATGTTGGTCAGTCATTTGACCCACATCTATGCCAGAGTGAGAAGCTTATGTTTGTGTGTTTGCTCTTCCTATTTTCTCAACAGACATCAATGAGTGTGAACTGAGTGCAAACCTCTGCCCCAATGGCCGCTGTGTGAACCTCATAGGGAAATATCAGTGTGCCTGCAACCCTGGCTACCATTCAACTCCTGATAGACTGTTTTGCGTTGGTAAGTTCTATATTTTATTTTATTTTGTCTTTTTCTAAAACACTCAAGCAAAGCACTCTGAGGTCTGTTTTCATCACTAGTTACTATTACTTAATTGTTCTTATTTCCCTGTAAAATTGTTTTTATAGTGACTCACAATCTTTGGATCTTACCTCCCTTATCTGTTTAATAGAGAGCAGTAGCATATGCTTTACTTATGCACAGGCATACCAAGGCAAATCAGCAAATGATAACTAAACACCTGAAATAAACTAAACATGGTAAGCACTGTGGAAAAGATTTAAAAAGCACAGGGTGAAATCTCTGCCCTTAGATGGTTTAGCTCAGCTTCCGAGATTTCAAAGAATAACTATTGGAAAGAAGACACTGGAATGCTCGTATCTTACATTGAAATAGAGGCCACCCTTGGCACTCCTTAAAGATGGGTTTTTGTGGGACAAGCATTTTGCTTTGTGGTTGGCCCTCTGTAGGTTTAGTCATGCTGTGAAGAGTGGCACAGAAAGCCCTGTGGCTTTATTGTGCCTGAAGTCAAAGTGAAATTTTGTAGAAACTGCCAGTTTTTGCCGGGTTTGGGGTGTACACCATGTGGAACTGCCAAGTCTCACATGGTTTCCACCCAAAACCATAAATCAGACCAAATTCTTCTGAAACATGGCCCAGGACTACTCAGAACTCCAGGTCCTTGAAGAGGATTGGAGTCTCAGCCAATCAAACAGAATTTCAAGTGTATAACCGAATCTATTAGGAAGAGAACTCCACCCATGTGTCCATTACCATAACTGGAATGTGTTCTCCTAGCACTCAGTACTTCTGCATTGCAAATGGCATGTCATGCATTGTGCAGTTAATTGTTTATCTGCCTCCCGACTGCAGTGTGATTAGTATGAAGGCAGGGATAGTGTCTGTCTACTTCACTGTTAGATTCTCATCTCTAGCACCTGGTAGGTGTGTAGTTAATATCTGTTGAAGAAATCACAAGGTGACTTTCAGTTGCTCTAGGATGCCTTCCCCCCTCCCCTTCCTTGACCTATGCATGGAAACTTGAAACATGCGCCATGCTCATAAATACAAAGAAGGGTATCTTAGCCCATTTTTGTGATGCCATAACAGAATACCTGAAACTGGGTAATTTATAATGAACAGAAATGTATTGGCTCACATTTCTGGAGGCTGGGAAATCTTACATCAAGATGCTAACTCTTTCATGGGCCTTCTTGCTGCATTATCCTTTGGTGGAAGGCAAGAGTTGGGCAAAAGACAGCAAAAGGGGGCTGAACTCGACCTTTCAGAATGACACCAATCCCACCCACGAGTCCTCATGGCTTGATTACCTCTTAAAGGTCCCGCATCTTAATACAGGCAATTAAATTTCAAGATGGGTTTCAGAGGGAATAAACATTCAAACCATACCAGAAAGTAATATTATTTTCACTTCTCTTAGACATTGATGAATGCAGCATAATGAACGGTGGTTGTGAAACCTTCTGCACAAACTCTGAAGGTAGCTATGAATGTAGCTGTCAGCCAGGATTCGCACTGATGCCTGACCAGAGATCATGTACTGGTGAGTTGGTTTTAACCTCATGTTGAATTCTCTCAATAACAGTTTCCTAAGTAAAGTGATTCAGGGCCCAGGCTTTGGAGTCAGACAGTCTTGGTTTCAAATCCTTGTTTGTCACATATTTTAACTGTGTGTCCTTGATCAAGATATTTATTATTAGAATCCTTATCTATAAAACGGAGTTCAGATTTCACCGAGAGTGAAAGAGTATTTACAGAACTTAGCATAGTACCTGGTACATAGAGAATATAAAATTCATTTTTCTTTATTAATCAGAATTTTGAAGAATTTAAATTTCTGGCCAAATTCAGTGCTACTCCAGGTGTATTCCTTGAACCAGCTGCAATAGCATCACTTGAGAACTTGTTGAAAATGCCAAATCTCAGTTCCCATCTACTGAATCAGAAGTAACTAGCATGGATCCTGTAATGAGTGTTTTCACAAACTCTCTAAAATATTCAGATGCATGCTAAAGTTTGCAGACCACTGGTTTCTAATTTATGCTTCCTATTGTATCACCCTGGGCTAGAACTATATAGCCACCTAGGGATGGCAGAGTGGATAATATAGGTTTTGAATTTGGCTTGGGTTAAGAAAAGAATTTGGGTTTAGGAACCATAATTATTCTGTCTGACCTAGAAAAATTTCCCTAACATCTCTAGATATAAATTTGGCTGTAAATGTTAATTGTTGAAAATGAGTATTTTTACTAAAAGTGCATCTAAGTAGATATGCTAATTTCAAGCAAGTTTCACCTAAAAATGTCAATAAAACAAGATTATAGACCTTAGACATTTATAATTCGACATAAAAATAAGATTCATAATTATTTGTGAATGATAAATTCAACAAGAAAGAACATTTTAAATTAAATGATAGACTTTTAAGTAGGCGTGGACTTGTCCTTGAACAGTGTATTGTGAATCTTGAAAATGATGCTCTTTTTTTTCACCCAGGACAATTTGATGAGATAATTAATGTAAAGACTCATTTGTATTTGAGAGTTAATAGTCTTACGCTAGTAGGCTCGGTTTATTTGATTGGGTCAGCTAGTGTTTTCTCACTGAATAATAGAACCAGTATCAAGAACATGTGGTTGTTGATTTTATTCTTTGCAGACATCGACGAGTGTGAAGATAATCCCAATATCTGTGATGGTGGTCAGTGTACAAATATACCTGGCGAGTACAGGTGCTTGTGTTATGATGGATTTATGGCATCTGAAGACATGAAGACTTGTGTAGGTAAGCAAAGAAGACAGTATTTTCCATCTTGTCTGGTTATTCACAAGTATTGTTAAATGACATAAAGGTTAGTTTGGTAGTTGATAAGCAGATTCCATGGGAAAAGTAAGGATATCTAGGGACATAGTACTCATATTTTAAAACCAGCATTGCAAAGAGCACCTTTCTTGTGGCTGTGATCTGGTGCTCTTGTCAGATATGTTGTGTGGACTGACCTGACCATAAATCAACTCCAGATGGATATTTCTTTTATGTTGATCCATTATTTCTGTCCACTTAATCCTCTTTGTGCTGTGACTAGAGTTTAGGCCTTTAAAATGCTTGACTAAAGGCAAGCAACATTCATCTCTGACAAGAATGACAGGTCCTCACTCTAAATTGATCATATTTGTCTTGGATCATTGCTATGCCTTCAAATTTTTAAAACTTTTCTTCTGCAAATATTTACTCTGCCTTTAATCTAATCCAGTGTCTTTTTCATCTCAGACGTTGTAGTTTTCATCTCTAAAAGTCTGTTTTGGGGTCTTTTTTCATATCTTCTGTTTCTGTACTTAATAAGTGCAATCATTCCTCTACCTTTAACACATGGAATATAGTTATAATAACTATTTTAGTGTCCTTGTCTACCAATTCTATCATCTATGTTGGTTCTGGGTCATTTCAGAGTCTGAGGTGCTAACCATGGAACCATCAAGTTCTGGGTCATTTCAATAACTTGACTTTCTTCCCCTTTTAAGTCATATTTCCTGCTTCATTGAATACCTGGCAATTCTGTATTGGATGCCAAGCATTGTAAATTTTGCCTTACTAGGTGCTGGATATTTTTGTATTCCTAGGAACATTTTTGAGCTTTATTCTAGAATACAGTTAAATTTCCTGGAAACAGATTGATCCCTTTCAAAATCCTGCTTTTAAGCCTTTAAGCAGCCTTAGTCTAAGAACTAATTTTGCTCCACTACTGAGCAAGACCTTTCTGGATATTCTATATAATTGCCTGTGAATTATGAGGTTTTTTTAGTCTGGCTGGTGGGAACAGGCACAATTCCAGGCCTTCTGTGAACTGTGAGGATTGTTCTCTCTAATTCTTTCAGATAATACTTTCCACAGTCTCAAACAGTTTGTTTCCTCAGATGAACGTGCTGAGCACTACTCATCTGAATACCTGAAGAGCACATTTTAGCAGATCACTGAAGCTCCCTCTCTACATAGCTCTCTTCTATCCTTTACTCTGCCCTATGACCTCTAGCTCCCATGGTCTTCCAAGACTTCCACATTCATCTTCTCAACTCAGAGACATTGTCTGGTTCTTTCTGGCATTCTCTCTTTATGCCATGGACTTAAAACTTCCTGTCATCCGGAGCAATTGTAGAACTCACCTAGTTTGTTTCCTTTCTCTCTGTGATAATTGTCTTCTGTTGTCTAATGTTCAGTGTCTAGAAACTATTTTTTAATATCTATTGTTCATGTTTTTGGGTGGTATAGGTGGGAAGATAATTTATTTTTTGTCATTGTTGTTTATTTTAACAATGTAGGGTACTATTCAGGATCAGGTATACAAATGGTCATCGTACAGGTAAAATTTGGGCCTCCCTTTGGTCCCCACTTTGCCTGGTTTGAGATCAGGTATCCTTATTGATGTTGCATCCTCCCCTCACCCCCACCCTGGCAATATCCTGCTACTACCAATCCCTTTCTTATAATATTATGGTCGATGTTCACAGTCCACTTATGAGTGAGAACATGTGATACTCTGTTCTTTATTTCTGTGATAGATCACTGAGTGTGATAGACTAAATCCATCCAAGTTCTGTAAGTCCATATGTTGTCCTTTATGGCTGTGTAATATTCCATTGTGTATATGTACCATATTTTTTTATCCAGTCTGGTTTTGATTGGCAGTGTGGTTCGTTCCATGTTTTTGCTATTGCAAATAGTGCTGCAGTAAACATGCATGTGCAGGTATCCTTTTTGTAGAATGATTTAAGTTCCTTTGGGTATATTTCCAGTAGGGGGATTGCTGGGTCATATGGAAGGTCAATGTCTAGTTCTTTCAGAAATCGCCATACTGTTTTCCAAAGAGGTTGCACTAGTTTGCATTCCCACCAGCAGTGTAGAAGCATTCCTTTCTCTCTGCACCCTCACTAGCATCTGGTGTTGTTTGTTTTATTAATGATGGCCATTCTTACTGGAGTTAGGTGGTTTCTCTTTTTTTTTTTTTTTTTTTTGAGTTGGATTTTTTTTTTGGTTCGAGACCCACCTGGGCAACTTGGCGAGA
The DNA here is from genome assembly GCA_963574415.1 of Tarsius wallacei. Taxonomy (NCBI): domain Eukaryota; kingdom Metazoa; phylum Chordata; class Mammalia; order Primates; family Tarsiidae; genus Tarsius; species Tarsius wallacei. The sequence goes on from CAUYQG010032936.1 coordinate 22,732, forward strand.
CCTCATCTCTACAATAAATAAATAAAAAAAAATCAACCGGGCTGATTTTTTAAAAAAATTTATTGTAGAGATGAGATCTCGCCAAGTTGTCCAGGCAGGTCTCGAACCCGCGGGCTCAGGCAATCCACTCACCTCAGCCTCCCAAAGCACGGGATTACAGGCTGAGCCACCGAGCCCGGCTGTTGGTATCTCAGTGTGGTTCTGACTTGCATTTCTCTGATGATTATTTAGGCTGAGCACTTTTTCATGTGTCTGTTGGCTGCCTGTATAGCTTCTTTTGAGAAGTGTCTATTTATGTCTTTTGCCCACTTTATAATGGGGCTGTTTGTTTTTTTCCTTTTTGTGCGTTTGAGTTCCTTGTAGATCCTGGATTTAGGTCTTTGTCAGATATACAGCCGGCAAATATTTTTTCCCATTCTGTGGACTGTCTCCTCACTCTCTTGATGGTTTCTATGGCTTTGCAGAAGCTTTTCAGTTTGATGAGGTCCCACTTGTCTATTTTATCTCTTATGGCATAGGCACTTGGTGTTTTGATCAGGAATTGGTTGTCAGTTCCAATTTCCATAAGGGTGTCTCCTCCATTTTCTAAGGTTCTTATAGTTTGCAGTTTTATGTTTAGGTCTTTGATCCATTTAGAGTTAATTTTGTGTATGGGTGATAGGTAGGAATCCTGTTTCAATCTTCTGCATGTGATTAGCCAGTTTTCCCAGCACCATTTACTGAATAGGTTCTCCTCTCCCCAGTGGTTGTTGGTGGAAGCTTCGTCAAAGATGAGTTGGTTGAGAAATTGAGGTTTTGCTTCTGGAATCTCTATCCTGTTCCATTGGTCCATATGCCTATTCTTGTACCAATACCAGACTGTTTTGATTATTGTAGCCTTATAGTAATGTATGAAGTCTGGAAGTGTGATACTTCTTGCTTTGTTTGGGACGGTCATTTCAATCCCTATTATTCTATCTTGGCCAGAAGCCAGAGATATTTAAGTTTTTATCACATTTATCTTCTGAAACTTTTATTGAACATTTGTGAAGTCCTAGAAATTAAAATAAATGTCGTAAAAAATAGTTTTTAATTTGGGAAAGAAGCTAAATTTGTAACAACTTGCACTAAGACTACTAGTTCATCTATTCTTTTTTTAAAATGTGGAAACTAAATTGTTAGTATTATGCAGACTGAATTAAAAGTTTCATCCTGTGACAGAGTATGCTGCTTTACAATTTTTCTAGATTGTCACATAAATAAGCTTTAGACTCAGCCTGGAGTCAGCCAGTTTGATTCCCTGATCTGCTGCTTGTGGGTCAGAGAAAAGCCAGTCTGCACTATTAGCCTGCAATATAGAGTGTAAGTGTGAATTGGCCTTCTTAAATACAACATTTTTTTCTGGATGAAAGCAGTTTACCTTTTCTAATTTATTTGTCATAGTTATTTTATCTCAGGGTAAAATAAACATGTTGTCAGATATTTATGTGCCTTAATAATATCTATGTTTTACAGATGTCAATGAATGTGACTTGAATCCAAACATCTGCCTAAGTGGAACCTGTGAAAACACTAAAGGCTCATTTATCTGTCACTGTGATATGGGCTATTCCGGTAAAAAAGGAAAAACGGGCTGTACAGGTATGTTTTTAAAATTGAACAATAAATAAAATGTTAAGTGACTAGGAGACTGGTGTCATAATTATAGATTAATATGTGTTTTAAAATTACTAGCATTTTAACTCCATTATAAAGCATTTTGCATAGCAGCTTTCATTAATTTGGTTTCCCCTTCTTTGAAATTTGTCTTTGTTTATATTGGGCCTAAGGTAAAGTTTTTTTCTTTATCTGTGAAAAAAAGGTGTATTGAATAAATTAACACTTGATAGTATTACATAATATACTTTTGTGAGGTTAAGATCACATTTTAATATTAAAGTAGTGAACATGCCAGTTATAAAAAATTCATATTCTTTCAATAACTTCCTTTGCCAATACTTCATTTAAGGTTTTATAACTGGGATTTTCATTTAAAGGAGCTTATTCTACAATTAATACGTTTCATCAGTATCTCACCTGTCTTCTAGTTTCTTAAATTAGAGTGCTTTTTTTTTGAGTCGGAGTCTCACTCTGTCACCCAGGTTGGAGGGCAGTGGCACACTCATGGCCACTGCAGCCTCGACCTGCTGGGCTTAGGCGGTCCTTCCACCTGAGCCTTCCAAGTAGCTGGAATTACAAGTGCACACCACTATGCCTGACCAATTTTTTAATTTACTGTAGAGATGAGGTCTTGCCAGGTTGCCCAGACTGGCCTTGAACCTCTGGGCTCAGGCAGTCCTCTCGCCTCCACCTCCCAAAGTATTGGGATTACAGATATGAGCTACCACTCCCAACTTAGAGTGCTTTTGATGTGCAAGTTGCTTTAGTCAAGTAAGTCTTTATTTATGGGACTTAGCAAATCTTATGAGGTGATCATTGAACCATTTGCAATTTTGTTTCTCTGATACCAATAGCACTTGGGAAAATCTTTCCATGATATTTGAAGGAGACAATCCTATTTTATGCCAAGTGAAAGAATTTACTCTGTGGTAATGACATTGTGTTTAGTTTGTCAGTGTTTAGTTGGTATTTTCAAATATGAGGCAGTGATATCAAGCACATGGAGTGATATAATAGAGTTTTATTACAGTTACCTGTATTCATGTAATAGATTATGGCATCTAACATAATTTAAAACATAGTGGAGACCACAGTGAACTTGAATTAGGTAACTCTATAATTTCTTTGCAAATAACAGACTTTAATTCCAAAAGGCAATTTGGCAAGCCCTTGGGATGACTTAAAACAAACATTAAATTATTTGCAGATTGACAATGTGGCAAATATACAGATCCGCCTCTTAGTGATATCAGCATATTTCAAGAAAACACAAAAACATTTATAATTGTTTCAAACTGGCCAATAATATTAAGTTTCACATTTATTGATACATAGGATAAGGGCAGTAATATTACTGTTGGGTCAGAAATGACAGATCCTAGCCAAATTATGAAAGGAAGCTTGAAGCTAGAATATTTTCATGCTTACTGTGTTACTCTCCACATGAAGCCAGGCTACAGGTTCATTCTAATAAATGGCACAGTGTTTAAACTCTCAGCTCCCCGTGTGTCCTCGTGGGTACAGAAGGGACATAGCTTTGTATGTCTGTGTTCCAACCTTTATTTCAAGCTTTCAATACAAATATAGGACTTGGTAAGGAATGGTAGTCTGGCAGTAATGAAGAAGGTAGGATAGTTCTATATTGTATTTTACCTAATAGAGGATTATTCCATTGTTTGGCTAAGTCAAGCTCACTGAAATTCAACACAGAGGCAGTGATGCTTATGAAAGGAGAAGTTAATCTCATGGGACTGTCTTCATTCTCTATAAGAAAAAGGGTCTCTAGAATTCCATGCTCCGAATTCCAGCTAACCGGGGCATGCACAGTGGCTGATTATTTTAGGCCTCTTACTATAAAGAAAGCTTAAAATTTCATGCCATATTCATATGATTTAAGGTAGATGAGATATATTGTATATAACACCCTTGTCACGTGCTGGTCAATAAATAAAAGCTACTGTCATTTTAAATGAGACATAACGGATACAGTATCTAGAGGCCATTTAAATGAAAGACATCATTTCTAGTCTAGCAAAAAGACTTTACTACTGTTTACTGATACATTCTTGAAATCAGTTTAAGGAAAACCTTACTCTGTATATCAGAAGGCTTCCTGAGCCCGTGGGTTCGAGATCCGCCTGGGCAACTTGGCGAGACCTCATCTCTACAATAAATCAAAAAATTCGCTGGACGTGGTAGTGTGCGCCTGTAGTTCCAGCTACTTGGAAGGCTGAGGCAGAAGGATTGCCTGAGCCCAGCAGGTCGAGGCTGCGGTGACTGGGAGCAGCCACTGCACTCCAGTCTGGGCAACAGAGTGAGACTCCAACTCAAAAAAAAAAAAAAAACAACAACAAGTTTTGGCTGGGCACGGTGGCTCAAACCTGTAATCTTAGCACTTTGGGGGTCAAGGTGAGAGGATTGCCTGAGCCCACGGGTTCAAGAATAGCCTGGGCATCATGGTGAGACCTCATCTCTACAATAAATCAAAAAATTAGCCGGGCCTGGTAGCACATGCCTGTAGTTCTGGCTACTTGAAAGGCTGAGGTGGAAGGATTGCCTGAGCCTAGCAGGCCAACGCTGGGGTGGCTATAAGAGTGCCACTGCACTCCAGCCTGGGCAATGGAGTGAGACTCCTACTCAGAAAAAAAAATTTTTTTTAATATGCCCAAAATGTTTTTTTTAAATCCTGTTACTAGGGCTCTTTTAGACTACTTTTAGTTTAAAATTAGTGTCATTCACAACTTAGAATATCATCAAGTTACCTTGGTGATGGTCATATTAAAGACAAATGTTTATAATGTTCCAGGCAACTAATGTGAATAGAGATATATCTTGCCTAATTTGATTAGTAGGCCGCACAACAAATAACAGCAAGAGCAGACCTAGAACTGTTTTTTTTATAACAGACAAAAAAAATAGAACTACTTAATTAGCTAGCTAGATTTTTAAAAAATGAATTCTCAATAAAAGAATTATTAAAATATGTATGCTATTTTATAAGGAGGCTCTTTGTTTCATGAAAACTAAAAAAAAATCCTCTGGGTGCCATTATAGTTTTGTCTAAGTATTTCAGCTCCCTGTCATTACTGATTGTTTCCATTTTAACAGATAAACATGTTTTTCCTCCAGTCATTTTAGCGATGTTCAGAATCCACCCACTGACTTACATTCCCAGCCCACACAGATGCTAAGAGTTTTTTCTATTCCATAAGCTTTGTCCAAATTGTGGGTCTCGATGAAGGGAATGTTCCATTTAATGGAGAGAGAACATACATTTGTTTGAAGCCTATAACACAGCTCTTCTATTCTTGACTTAAGTGGGCTAGACTACAATTTTTCTGTGACCCCATATAAGGCTTCTGCTCGTTCTACATAATTGTAATTAGACAAAAAATTGGAAGAAGAGAAACTAGGTCTCTGCCAGAAGTCATTTTTGATGGGTCCTGGCTTTAACAAGCTAGTTTGTAAGACCCTACCTCCCATGATGTGCTCATGTGTAGTAAATAAAGCATACCATTAAGTGGAATAAAATCAGACTTCTTTTTAGCTAGAATAGCAGCATTTTTGGGTAATTCCATTTTGCATACTAGCCAGTTCCTCTCACATGAGAAATATTTCTGGTGGATCTTGGTCTATGGGAGAGAATCCTGTACTTCAACCACCAGTGGTCAGTGAGAATTTGTGTTCATTTCCTTCCAGTTTCTTATCAGCGCTAATTCTCTTCCACTGGCTGTCAGCCTGTGAAAACTCCATGGGTGTTCAGTTAATAGTCTTGGCTCAAATTTGGATCCAAATTAAGAAATCCAAGTAGCCTTCACGTTTGGCCTCTCCATTCATGGCAACGTCCTCTTCCTCTATGCCTAATCAAGGAGTTTCTGAAGTGTGCCAGCTCTGCTGGATGAGGATCCATGTGACAGATGCCCACATGGCGGGGAAAACAGGTGTTTGTGTGTGATACAGCCTCTCCCTACATAGCTGCAAGAGGAGGTCAGAGCAGCTCAGAGCACACGCCTGTATTTGAATGGCAGACTTGTATGGGACATACCCAGGGTCTATGAATGGGGCCTGCTCAGACCACGCCCTTGCCCTTCAAAAGAGCTATGCATGAGAGCCTTTGAGTCTTTGTGAGGGAGGTTTGGTGGAGTTAAGGAGGTTGCAGTGTCAGCTTTAAATTTGAATTTCTTTGCTTTTCTTGGCTTATGCCTGTTCTTAATCTTAAAAAGGAATTTTCTGTCTGGAACAGACTTGTGGGGGAAAGAGAACATTTGTACAGAAAGAGATGTTCTTGGCAAGCATGTACTATGTTTCCTTCACATTATTGAAGAGTGTTTCAATGCAGCATTTTTGTTTGCTTGTTTTCCTTATAGCTCAGTTTCCCCTTCTGTTTGCTTTTATAATGAATTATAGTCCTAGGCCAAAGTCTGCCATGGAAACGATTAATGAATAATAGTTGGTGCATGCATGCACATTTATTCACATGCAAAAACTTTTTATGTAGAAATTCCTTTATGTTCCATGACCATGTTAAGTCTTTCTAATTTATTTGTTACATACTGAGAGTATAAAGCATTGAGATAATGACTTATACAAATATTCACAAAATGGAGAATTAAATATTGGCTTCTGAGTTGCCCTCCCCTATTACCCCAAAGCCCATGATACACAGCCTTTTGCAAAATAATTTCTTTTCATCTTGAATACATTGCAATAAAATTGAAAACATTGAGTTAAAAATTTACATTAGCATATCACTAATGATTTTTTAAAAGGAGGGAGACTTACCTCTTAAAATAAATGGTAATTTTTAAATTCCAAGATTAAATATGAAAGGTAAACATATGGAAATAAAAGTCCCTTTGGTCATTAGAAAATTGGAAAGAAAAAGATTACAGAATTACTAGACTGATAAGTTGTGATCATCTATGAAAATTGGGCTTAGTAGAAGAGATTAGTGAATGTTTCTTTATGTCTGTTGATATTCACCAGTATTTTGAGAACTCTGTAAAGCAAGACTTAGAATAAAATCCTGAAATGACTAAAGAAAGGAGCTCAGTTAGGCAGCTATGGCCCAAAGGGAAAAGAGCCAACTAGCAGATAAGGAAACTGAGTCCTAGGCAGTCCCAGCTTTGCATCTCATTGACTGTGAGGCTCGACCTCTGTGTCCTCTGAGAAACTGGAATTCTGAGTTCTTTTCACTTATAAAAAATTCCTTGACTCTATAATATCTGGAGGCTCTGATACTTATGAATTAAACCTCATTGTATCCACCTAAGATGATTTGCTAGAGATTATGACAAATAAGGGAGAGAAATTGAGGCAGGATTCTACAAAAGTGATGGTTTGTGTCATTACCTCTGAGAGGAGAGATTATCTGAGGAAGAAAGAACTGTCAGTGGCCCTGCTTGGGAACACCTAGCAAGTTTTGGGAGGTCTATTAGGTCAGGTATGGGAAGGCTTATGTTCTTGCATTCTCTTACCTACTTATCCCTGTTGTCCGTGAGCTGGCCTTCCTCCTCATTTTCTTGGAATGTGCCATGCTCAATTATTCAGTTGTATAAAGCTCCCAGTCACAAGTCTAAAGCTATGTGCCTCCCTTGACCTACCGCAATAACTCAGTAGGTTCATGTGGTTGCCAAGGTCACATTAAAATTCACCTATACAATATGTCATAATTGTAAGGACATTCTTCTGTCATTATTTTATTTTGTGATTGGTGTAGAAGTATGAAGAACCCAAAGATCCCAGAACCATTTCAGAGTTCAAATGGAACACTTGGCAAACAGCATGTTTACAGACTCTTTCAAATCATTTAATTGGACTTCTTAAGTAAATAAAAGGGCAAACATGCCACTATTCAAGTGATCACTGGAAATTCTTTCAAATTTTATATGTCAAAATTGTCCTTCTTGACCTAAATTTTGTGTCAGACTTTGGTTTCTCTATAGAGTCATTATTATCCTGTCTATGAGTTCTTGTTGTTAATTGATGACAAAGTTGATTATGAGGGTAACCCAATGTGTTTGGGTTAATTTCAGAAAACAAAGCATATTTCACTTCATACTTTATATTCTTTTCTGTAATACTTTTATGTAATATAGTCTATCTTGGCTAAATTTGGAAATGAAATTTTGGAGAATAGAAAATTTTGGAGAATTTGAAGTGTTTTAGTAATGTGAACCTAATTGGGTACTCCTTATATTCTGACAAGATCCCCTCTGGATTGACTTGAGTTTTATATGAAATATGTAAGAAGGTTTGACTCTCCCATGATCTCTAAAAAGCTAGGGAAGAGTTAGCTCACATGCCACCCTAAGGAACATTTTCTGCAAATGCTTGAATTAGTAGTACCTAAAGTAAAGTTTCTATAGAAGTGAAGCATAGGCCGGGCTTGGTGGCTCAACCTGTAGTCCCAGCACCTTGGGAGGCCGAGGTATGAGTGGATTGCCTGAGCCCGTGGGTTTGAGACCAGCCCAGGCAACCTGGCGAGACCTCATCTCTACAGTAAATCAAAAAGTTAGCCAGGTGTGGTAGCGCATGCCTGTAGTTCCAGCTACTTGGAAGGATGAAGCAGAAGGATTGCCGGAACCCAACAGGTCAATGCTGGGGTGGCTGTGAGTGTGCCACTGCACTTCAGCCTGGGTGACAGAGTGAGACTCTGACTCAAAAAGAAGTAAAGTATAATTTAATAACAGTGATTTAAGTTCAAGAATAAAATATATTTAATATATAGGCTATAATTCATATGTTTTCTAATATGCTAACAATATTGTATTCTTTTTGTCTATACAAGATATGAAAACAATGTACATCAGTACTCCATAGTTGACTTATTAAAAATACTGGTAATAAAAACAAATGACAATGAGTATTAATACCATAGGGCATTAAGCAACTCACTTTTTGTGGTATTCAGCTGTAAACGGGTTAGTTTTGCTTTGGAGTGACCAGACACATTAAAATATAGAAAAAAATTAGAGTTAATGATAGCAAGTACCATCATATTGTTCTTTTTTTATAAATTGAAACTTAAAGCCATTTTTAAAAAGGAATTTAAAGCCATTCAATATATGTAGTGTTTATATGTGGATGCTAAACCAATCTATACTATACTGTGGGAAGTGTGAAGGCAAGCCAGCTTTTAAATATTGATTCCTAAATTATTTTAAAGACCAAAATGGCATTCATGCTCAACTTCTTTCTAAACCTCTGGTCATTTTTTCAGACATCAATGAATGTGAAATTGGAGCACACAACTGTGGCAGACATGCCGTATGTACCAACACAGCAGGAAGCTTCAAATGTAGCTGCAGTCCCGGGTGGATTGGAGATGGCATTAAGTGTACTGGTGAGTTGGAAAATAATAGAGATTGCTCATCAAGAGCTGCATAGATTATACATTTGTAAAGTCAAATTTAATTTGTGTCCTATTGATTTTAAATGCCATACTTTCTGTTAATAATGACGTATTTTTTTTTCCTTAAGATCTGGATGAATGCTCAAATGGAACCCACATGTGCAGCCAGCATGCAGACTGCAAGAATACCATGGGATCTTACCGCTGTCTCTGCAAGGAAGGATACACAGGCGACGGCTTTACTTGTACAGGTAGGCTGGAAACACCTGTGTAAGCATCATTTGGGGAAGCAAAGTGTTCCATGTTTCTCATACCATCAGTTATTTTTTGCAGGCTGGGTCAGCTAACAGAAAATATTAGTTAACTGAGACTAAATCCCCATGAAATAAAAATTTGGAACCAGGCTAATTAGGGAGACCTCAGACGCTCTCGCTCGTGTGTGCTCTCTCTCTCTCTCTCTCTCTGTGTACACATACATATATATTTATATATATCATATATTTATATATATATATCACTGTATGTAGTGATATCACTAGTTTAAAACAAATCACACTTTCTATTATATGCCTTTATGTTCTTGTGCCTGTTTTTCACCAATGACATGCTTTCTGTACCAAACTCAAGGGTAAGCTTGCTTTAAGAAGCTATGTAAGGAAAGGGACTTAGTTGTTCTGGATTAGGAGAACCCGTATACATTTTTCTCCAACTAGCCATCATCATCATCATCATTTCATATTAGTATAAGAATTTCAAAGCTGCTAAGGAATTCATTCACTTCAGTTTTGCAATAATTTATTAATGAAAATCTGTATTGGCTCTGATTAGTAGCCATAGAATTAACATAAACTACTACATGTATTTAAATATATGTGATTAAAGATGTGATTATATAAATTATACATATACATACATGTTCAAGTCTCCACAGACAGCACTGTTTATGTCAGAACTTTGAGATTAAATAAAATACTGAGATCCATTACTCATTGGCCATTGGGTAGCAGAACTGCTCATGTGACTTAAACCATTAATTTATCCTGAGCACTTTGCTCATAAGAAGTCACTTAAGCACAAAAGAGACTAAAGCCCATTATGTAATTTACCTGGAATTTTTAAAAAGTCACTGAGTTATATCATGATTAAAATTGTTTTTGCCTAACTTAGGGATGTGTTGTCATCAAAAAGTTCCCATTAATTTTGAGAACATATTTATATTCCATTTATTAAGCATGTATGGTTTATGTGTTTGATATTTAATAATGGATATTATTAAGAAAACCAGGTAGAGATTAAGCAGACGGGAATTTTTGGTCCCCTCTGCAGTTGCCATTCTAGTTCTGTTGGTATATATCTGAGTTAAGCCCAAAACTTGAGAAATAGGCACAAACCTTGACCTGTTATTTCCTGTCATGAATATACCCTCCATGTGGATGGTCCTTCTCCGAAAGATCTTATTCTAAGATCTTTGGCTTATTATTCATTTCACATCATTGGGGATAATTTAGCATTCAGGAGTCTGAATGTGAGGCCTGTGTTCATTGCATATACAATATTAGAATTGAAATATTGTCTTTTCATTCAGAAGAGAAAAACAAATGAGTGTAAATATGTCAAATTGAAATTATGATGAATCACTTAGGAAGTTGACAATTATAAAAATGGACAGATCTGAGAAATCAGGACACTCCTAACCAAGGAAGAATGACCTATGTTTCTTTCTGGCTGCAGACCTTGATGAGTGCTCTGAGAATCTGAATCTCTGTGGCAATGGACAGTGCCTCAATGCCCCAGGAGGATACCGCTGTGAATGCGACATGGGCTTCGTGCCCAGCACTGATGGGAAAGCCTGTGAAGGTAACTGATGGGGAAGCTGCTGGGAGCCTTGCAGGACTTGATGAGATTAGGTTATTTAAACATTCCTGTTGCTTTTTTTTTTTTTTTAAACTGAAGTGTGTTTTGGCTTCACATCTAAGCTGGTCAGTTCAGTTTGTGGAGGGGTTAGGTCTCCAGTTGGCCATTTCTCTTTGTACAGAGAAAATGTCAGTTATCTGGCCACAGGTAGCACATCCAACCTTGGCCAGATGGTCTGCAAGGGTACACCCATTTGTCATAGATGAGAGAAGGTAACCAAGTGTGGTTAACTCAATGCAATCCACTTAACTATATTGATGAGGGAAAGAACTCAAAATACTGGTCTCCTGATAATGTCCTGTGGGAGGATCATCTTTAAATATGAAAACAGTTTTTAAGCTCTTCTATGGTTTGGTTTCTAGAAAAAAAGGTGTTAGAATAGTGTTAGAGTAAATAGTCTTGTCCATATGTAGAATAATGTTCTGGGCATGTCTCCCAAATTCTCTGAATAACTAGCATACATGAAGAACATGGAATAAGCCTTTTGCAAATATGTTCAGTAAGGGATCCATTGTGATAGACCATATGTCATGGTGTCTCTCAGCTGAAGGCCTTGTCTTTTTGGTAAGTGTTCGTCAGACAGGAAGCGTCCAGGGAACCTGCTGGCTAAGGATGAATCTCATTAGGAAATACAAGATTCTTCTCTTTACTCACACTTGTCAAGTTTAAATACATTCTCCTTCATTGAAAAGAATTAGTGACTGATTAACTAAAAAGATTTCAGTAGAAATAAACAAATGATAATGATTGTCAGTAGAAGTTAAATAAGGTTCTAATTAATGTCTTAGCTAATAGTTGTTCCTTGTTAACAAGACATAAATGTAAAACCAGTCTTCAGTTATGACATGTATACTAACTCCCTCATATATTTCTATGTAAATACTTTTCTTTGTTATGGAACCATTGGGCATTCTTTATACAGTTTATGTTAAATATACAGAGTTCGATATAAAACCTCTCTGAGGGAAGAAACCAGATTATGCTCTGGATCATGTGCCTAATGTCTTGTTTACTTTTATTACTTTGAATATCCAAGGAAAACAGGTACTGTGCCATCTCCGGTAACATAAATATTCACAGTGAAAGTTTTGCTTCTCTTATTGCTGTAAGGGAAGGCTTTGTTTGTTTGCTTGTTTGTTTGTTCTTAATATAAATCATTGCTGGCAGAGTGGTCATGGCTATTTAAAGTTAGTTTCAATCCTGAAAAATGTCCACATATCAGCTCCACAGCTGAATGTTAACATGAGGCAGGAACAGAGGCCTGCAAGAAATGTCTACAGTATTTCAATCTTCATCAACAAATACAAACACACATCATAGTATTAGAGACACTAGAGATTATAAAACTAGTTATACTTATAACAAAAACAGTGAATATACAGATAAAACAATCAAACAATTTAGTCTGAGGTGGCTTGTTAGGCTCTTACTTTACAAAAGTGATGTGAACCTACATAAAATACCATAGATGAGAAACATACCATAAAATGCTTAGCTTGGCATGTAACAGGGACTTAGGAAACGTAACCTATCTCCTACGAGACTTCTCTGTATAGGGCAAATCATCTGAAAGTCTACAGAGAAGCACCTAGATTAATGCCAGGTAGTCTTCATTTTCTCAATGATAATATCAATTGCCTAATTATATTAGGCAGCTTCTTCAGCCAAAAATAATTTAATAATTTAACTTCTCTCCTTTTTTTTTTTTTTTTTAACCTCCCTCAGATATTGACGAGTGCTCCCTTCCGAACATCTGTGTCTTTGGAACTTGCCACAACCTTCCTGGCCTGTTCCGCTGTGAGTGTGAAATAGGTTATGAACTGGACAGAAGCGGTGGGAATTGCACAGGTAAGACATCCATTTACATTCAAATAAGCTCCCAGGGGCTCCAGGGGACCCAGCTGTTAGAGCCTCACGGGGACCACTCAAGGGTTAGTCACAGAGGACAAGCAAAACTGAGATGAAGTGTTAGGAGTCAGAGATAACATTTTCTCAGACCTGGTACTGATTGGAGGTGAGGTTGCAGAGGAAAGAGTTAAAGACATTTGAAGGAGTGGAGTTTGTATATAGCCTTAAAATTGAGCTCGTGGCTACAGAGGAATTTCCAGGAGTGCTTCAGCTGTCTGGCTTCCCAGTCAGTTTGTTTTCTCCTTGGGTACATTTTCTGAGAGATTTTTTTTTTTTTTTCCTGGAGATCATGCCCTGGGATCATGGGTTTTCTCCTTGTATTTTTCTGTTGCAATACCCACTCTTTCCCACCCCTCCTATGCCCATGGTCACCAGAGTACCCAGTATGCAGAACTCAGTCACCGATTTCTAGCATATAAACCATTTTCTTGTCAAACAAAAAACTCTCCGGGAACATTAGAAAAAAAAATTAGAGAAGCTATAGGCACCCGACAGACTGCCACTTATGTTCAAGGATATTGAGGAAACAAGTTCCATTCTGTATGAGTTCAAAGTTTCAGAAAGAAAAAAAAACCTTGTCTTTTCAGCCACCTAAACAAGCCATGACTCAGGGTCTCTCTGGATCATGACCACCACCACCTCCCCCAAATGCTCTGGAATGGACTATTCCTCCCCAGCCGCACATTCTTCCCTTGGTTTTCCTAAAAACTATTATGATGTCAAGCTGGGCTTCTCGCATGCCTCAGGAAGTCATCTCTCCACGGACCATACCCTCTCCTGAGTGCCCTGGATTACTTTCAGCATTGTTCTATCTAACCTCATTCCTGTTAGTCTAACCTTGTCTCTCCAAGTTCACATGCTATTTAAACAAAAGAGTCATCTGCATCCAACCCACAGGAGGGTTGCCAGTTCCAAGGGGAGGACCAAGGAGAAGGTGTTGTCCCCATTCTCCAATCCCTCCTCTCAGAAGCCGTTTGTCTATTCTTGAGTACTTCATGAGTGTGCAAAACAGACAAAAGTATTGTACAGTGTGGAATTTGCCAAAACCCATGTCCTAAATATCTGGAATTCTGTACATATTTTTGGAAAAGAAACTGAAAGGGAAATATTCAACCTGTCATCAGTGACAGGAGAGAGGCTCTTTGCCGACTGGATGAAATATGCTAAGCTTCGTGCATGTGTGTGCATGCATCGCCCGCTCCTGAGAGTTTCCTAGGACATCTTGCTCTAATTTGATGAAATAATAAGGCCCTCATATTAAATATATTTTTTAAAAACCCTTGTCTGAATTTTTGGTTGACCGAGGTCAAAACAATGTTTTGCCTTCAGTTACCTTGAATGGAATAATTTTCCTAGTTCCAAAGTTATATTTTATCCTGATGAAAAATTTTAATGATGAATGTATTCCAGAGGAAAAAGACCAGAGACTATGACATATTTCCTTCCTGAGGGGTTGTATTTCAGAAGTGGACGTTTGCATTTCTAGGTGTAATTATGACTAGTAACTTAAAAATTCCTGTTTGGAATTCTATATTCAGTACTACTGTTCTGTGGTGATGTCTGCCCTACATCGGTTCAGCTGGTAATTCTGCCCCTTGCTGTTTGGTTTCAGATGTTAATGAATGTCTGGATCCTACCACATGTATCAGTGGGAACTGTATCAACACACCAGGCAGCTATACCTGTGATTGTCCACCAGATTTTGAGTTGAATCCAACTCGAGTTGGCTGTGTTGGTAAGATTTTAAAAACTTTTCAGAGAAGCATCATGTTTATTATTTTGAAAGCAGCAGTGAATATTCCTTTCTCAAATTTTGCAAAAGTAATACACAAATGTATACATTTCCTAAATCTGGTTTATAACTTCAGGTGCATTTTCTATAGGAAAATTTCTCTCACTATATAATATTTGTGGGCACTTTTTAGTTTCTTAGTAAAAGTAAGTTATGGTTTCTGAACAATTTCTGAAGTGGGTTTGAATTTTTAACCCCCAAATAGAAAGAATGTGCTTGACACTTTTTTGTTTGACTATGGTAAATAGATACCCGCTCTGGAAATTGCTATTTGGATATTCGACCTCGAGGAGACAATGGAGATACAGCCTGTAGCAATGAAATAGGAGTTGGTGTTTCTAAGGCTTCCTGCTGCTGTTCTCTGGGTAAAGCCTGGGGAACTCCTTGTGAGTTGTGTCCTGCTGTGAACACATGTAAGTGGACATCCTCCTGTTTATTATTATTCCAACTCCAGCCAGTTCTCCTTTCTAGATCCACAGAAGAGAAGCCACAGAGGGAGGGAGCTGCCACTACTCCTTTCTCTTAGATAAGGGAAGGGAGATCAGTCCTCTTAGTTCTGTTGAGGGACCTCAGTCTCAATTTGGGAGTCAGAAAGTATGCCCTGTTGGCTTGCACTAAAAGATCATGTGGGGCAGGCAAGTAACATCTCACTTCTGAGTGAAAAACAGATGGCATTACTTTAAAGATTTTCCAGGCTAGAATACTTAGACCATATTGCTTACCTTCCAAGGACACACTGATTGATTTCTCCTGTTTTCATCTCGGCTGTTTCAAAAGCTCTAGAACACATTCAAAGTGTCCCTGGGTAAAAGAGAAGCAATTATAGCTGGGCGTGGTAGCGCGCGCCTGTAGTTCCAGCTACTTGGAAGGCTGAGGCGGAAGGATCGCCGGAGCTCAGCAGGTCGAGGCTGCGGTGGCCGGGAGCATGCCACTGCACTCCAGTCTGGGCGACAGAGTGAGACTCCAACTCAAAAAAAAAAAAAACTGCCGGGCTCGGTGGCTCAGCCTATAATCCCACGCCTTGGGAGGCTGAGGTGAGTGGATTGCCTGAGCCTGCGGGTTCGAGACCCGCCTGGGCAACTTGGCGAGACCTCATCTCTACAATAAATCAAAAAATTAGCTGGGCGTGGTGGCGCGCGCCTGTAGTTCCAGCTCCTTGGAAGGCTGGGGTGGAAGGATCGCCGGAGCCCAGCAGGTCGAGGCTGCGGTGGCC
>CAUYQG010032937.1:0-23068 GCA_963574415.1 Tarsius wallacei
AAAAAAATAAATATTCTGTGTTTTATTTTGATGCATCCTTTTCTTAATACATTTTTTTAATTTTAAAATTGTGGGGTACAGTTAAGGGTTAGGTATACAAATATGCATTGTGCAGCTACCCTTGTTGATGAGGTGTGCCCCCCTGTCCCCAGACAGATATTGACTACCGTTAATCCCATCTCCCTTCCCCTTCCTGCCCCCCCATAGTTTCCCGCCACTGTCAATCCTTTTCTTACAGTATTACAATAGTTGTTCAAGGTTCACTTATGAGTGAGAACATGTGTTACTCAGATCTTTGTTTTTGTGAGAGATCACTCAGTATTTTAAACTCTAATTCCATCCAGGTTGCTGCGAAATTCGTGATTGTGTTCTTTTTTAAGGTTGCGTAATATTCCATTGTGTATATGTACCACATTTTTAAAATCCAGTCCTCTTTTGATGGACAGCATGGTTGGTTCCATGATCTTGCTATTGTGAACAATGCTGTGATAACCATATGTGTGCAGGTATCTTTAATATAGAGTGATTTGTGTTCCTCAGGGTTTAAGCTACAATAATCAAAACAGCTTGATATTGGTACAAGAACAGGCATATAGACCAATGGAATAGAATTGAGATTCCAGAAGCAAAACCTCAATTTTTCAACCAACTCATCTTCAACAAAGCCTCCACCACCCACCACTGGGGAGAGGACAATCTATTTAGTAAATGGTGCTGGGAAAACTGGCTGACCACATGCAGAAGATTCAAACAAAACCCCTATCTATCCCCATACACAAAAATTAACTCTAAATGGATCAGAGACCTAAATGTAAAACCTCAAACCATAAGAACTTTAGAAAATGCAGGGCACGCCCTTATGGAAGTTGGAAATGGCATCCAATTCCTGAGCAAAAACCAAAATGCACGGGCCATAAGAGATAAGATAGACAAGTGGGACCTCATTAAACTAACAAGCTTCTGCAAAGCCAAAGAAACCATCAAGAGAGCAGGGAGACAGACCACAGACGGGGAAAAGGTATTTGCCAACTCCATGTCTGAAAAAGGCCTAACATCTTGGATCTACAAGGAACTCAAATGTGCTGAAAAGAAAAAAACAAACAACCTCATCACAAAGTGGGCAAAAGACATGAACAGATGCTTCTCAAAAGAATACATATGAGCAGCCAACAGATACATGAAGAAATGTTCAACCTCACTAGTCATTAAGGAAATGCAAATTAAAACTACACTGATATACCACCTAACTCCAGTCAGAATGGCCATCAACAATAACTCAAAAAAGCAACAAATGCTGAAGAGGATGTGACAAAAAGGGAACTTTTCTACACTGTTGGTGGGAGTGTAAACTAGTGCAGTCTCTGTGGAAATCAGTGTGGTGATTCACAGAAACTCTAAAAATCGACCTTCCATATGACCCTGCAATCCCCCTACTGGGAATATACCCTGAAGAACTCAAATCACTATAAAAAAGATACCTGCACACGTATGTTTATCGCAGCATGTTCACAATAGCAAGGTCATGGAACCAACCACACTTTCCATCAAAACAGGACTGGATTAAAAAAATGTGGTACATATACACAATGGAATATTACGCAGCCATAAAAAAGAACAAAATCATGAATTCTGCAGCAACCTGGATGGAATTAGAGTTTATAATACTGAGTGATCTCTCACAGAAACAAAGATCTGAGTATCATATGTTCTCACTCATAAGTGGACCTTGAACAACTATCATAATACTATAAGAAAAGGATTGACAGTTGCAGGAAACTATGGGGGGGCAGGGAGGGGAAGGGAGGTGGGATTAACGGTAGTCAACATCTGTCTGGGGACAGGGGGACACACCTCATCAACAAGGGTACCTGCACAATGCATATTTCTATACCTAACCCTTAACTGTACTCCACAATTTTAAAATTAAAAAATATGTATAAAAATGAAATATTTTAGACTTTGTGGGCCATATGGTCTCTGTTGCAACTACTCAGATCTGCTGTTTTAGGTTGAAAGCAGCTGTAGATAATATGTAAGCCAATGGGTATGGCTGTTATCCGGTAGCACTTTATTTATGAACATTGAAAGTTGGATTTCAGTGGCTTATTTAGTGGCTTCGTCTCTACAACAAATAAAAAAATTAGCCGGGTGTGGTAGCACACACCTGTGGTCCCAGCCACTTGGGAGGCTAAGGCAAAAGGATCACTTGAGCCCAAGAGGTTGAGGCTACGGTAGCTGTGATCATGCCACTGCACTCCAGCCTGGGCAACAGAGTGAGACTTCGACTCAAAAAAAAAAAAGAAAAGAGATAAAAATATATCACACAGTAACGCATGACAATAATAAGACCACTTACACACATTTACATATATGCATTTACACACGTAGATGGGATTATATATACAAAGAAAAGGAATTATATATAAAGGATTATCCCCAAACTAGATAATTCTAGTTATGTCAGAAAAGGGGGCAAAAGTTCGATTACAGAAAATAGATACTTTGTATTTTTTTCTTTGCTGTATTGTTTACATTATTTGTCCTATGTATAGATTACCTTTTCAGGGAAGGAAGAATAAAAATGGAAGATCAGAGGAGAAGGGACTGGTCTTGAGCTGGGTAATGATCTCACAAACTCTGAGATCACAGCAAAGGAGCCATGGAAAATCAGAAAACAGCTCCCACTCTCCAAACCTCTGTGAGATAGTTTTAATGAAAAACTATCTATTTAGAACAACTATTGATAATACTACCCTGAGCTGAAACTACTGGCCTTTAGGAAAACTCAATAATAAAACTGATTAAGACTAAAGTCCCAGAAATCTTGACATGCTGAGGAGCTGGACTGATTTCTCTTTATGGAGAATGCAAGTCACATAACTGATCATGTTGCCCTTTTCACTATGGTTGCCAGGAAGCTTATAGCCCAACTGTTTAGCTCAGCTTATATGAAGTAAAACCAGGTGACCTGTGTATCTTCACAGCAATTTTGCCTGTGTTGATCTTCTATTCTCTAAATTTTTCTAATTCTTATTTTCAACTAATTGTCCTTTCTTATTTTGTTGTGGGAAACAACTTACCTGGGACTCAATCATTTTCGGTTTCTCTTTGGAAAGCAATTGGGGGCAGGGTGGCGTGCAGAAGAGTCTTCAGAGGTCAAGCTGGGTTAACCACTCTTCAATGGCTAGATGTGAAAATATGGTGCTTGTTAATTCACTGATGACTTGTGTTTCTCATCTGAGCCAGTAATTCTATTTCTGGAACTTTGTCCTAAGGTGATAATCACAAATGTATGAAGATATTTAACTTCAGCAACCTTCAACACAGTTTTGTCTTCAACTCCATAATACAGAAAATCACGTAAAAGCCCAGCACTGAAGACTGGGAAAATAAATTATGGACCCTCCAAAGGGTGGAAAGGCAGGCAATCATTAAAAGCAACACCCTGGATGATTAAAGAAGGCTCAGGAGACACAGCAGCCAAATGTAAAATATGGACTTTGTCTGGGCCTTAATTTGAAAAGACAAAAAAACATTTTGAGATAATCATGAGCATTTGAGCCCTGAGTAGATATTTAATGACATTAATGAATTTAACCACTGATGATCTGAAGATATTATTGTTAATTATTTTACTTTGGGTAATGGTATTAACCTTTAAGTCCTTATCTTTAACATAATTATTTATGGATGAAACAATGTGTCTAGGATTTGTTTAAAAATAACAAGGACTACATATATACAAATTCATTAAGCTATACATTTAATATGTGTGCACTTTCATCTCAATAAAAAAGAGAAAAAAACAATCCAGGAGGAAGAAGTAGGTGGTGTAGATGAGGAGTTGGCAAACTTTTGTAAATTGCCATATACTAAATGTTTTAGACTTTGTGGGTCTGTGGTCTCTGTTGCAACTACTCAGCTCTGCCATTACAGATGGAAAATAGCCATATACAAAACATAAACTAATGGTGCTCATTGGCTGTGTTCCAATAAGTGTCATTTACAATGAAATCTGAATTTCATATCATTTTCATGAGTCACCGAATATTCTTCTTCCTTTGATTTTTTTCCCTATGATTAAAAAAATGTGAAAACTATTCTTGGCTCATAGCTGTATAAAAAAAGCAGCAGTCCAGACTTGGTCCACTGCCTATAGTTTTCCAACCCCTGGTCAAGATGAAACAAGATCGGTCATGAGTTGATGATTAATGAGACTGGGTGATGGGCATAATGGGGATCCATTATACAATTCCCTCTATTTTTTTAGATGTTTGAAAATTCCCATTAGAGAAAGGTTTTTATTTGAGTATTACCATAGAAATAAACTAAGTTGTCCTATGGAAATAAAGTTAATGGCATGGAAATATAGCTGCGAAATGAAGAGGCAGATCACAAGAACATGCTCCCAACTGTTTAATAACAAACAGTCATGTAGTTCATGCATTTTCAACAGGGGTGATATTGCCCCCAAGGGGACAAAAACTGGTTCTTAGAGACAAAAAATAATAATAATCTTAGATATTACAATGGTTTGTGGCCCTCCAAAGCGCAATCCTACCTGACAAAATCTTATTCCTTAGTATTTAGTCTATTTCATTGGATTTTCTTGTGTATCCCACAAGCAGCAGTAACCTTGAGCTAGGGAAGATCCATGAAATATATACCAGATCAGTGCTACAAAACTACCCTGAATAGATAACAATCAGTATTGACTCAGTTCTCATCCCAAACCTCCCAGGGTAGGCCCCACTAATATCTTTATTTCATAGTGAGGAAATTGAGGCATAAAAAAGTGAAGTGACTCATCCAAGAGCACACAGCCAGTATGTAGAGGGAGAGGTGGTGAAAGAACAAATAGTAGAGAACTCCTCCCAAGCTGTTCTGTCACCAAAATTTGCAGAGATGCAACTCTGCTTGCTTCTGGATGCCCTAAAAATTATCCTCCTAAATTACAAAGTACATTGTCTGTTTTTTAATTGGAAAATAACAAACCATTAGATTTATATTATGCTTTACGGTTTAAAATTAACTTAAAATATTCATATTCAAAGCCACAATATGAAAAAGAGAAGCCAAAAACTGGAAGATATCTGCAAAATACATATCACTGATAAAGGAGTAGTATCAGAATATATAAAAAAACAATCCCTACAAATCAATAAGGAAAAGGCAGAGAGCCCAACAGAGAAATGAGCAAAAGACCTGAACAGGCACCTCCCAAAAGACGATCTCCAAGTGATGGATACATATATAAAAATATAAGATTTCTCTTATTAGTCATGAAAGAAAAACAAATCACAATGTCTGACTCCTCCATCGCAAAGTTCAACACCATAAGGTAAGAGATTTTTGTTTGTTCATGGAGGTATTATTGATCTCAAAAAACCATCCACCATGGACCTCACAAAATCCCAACATTGACCCTACTCATTCCCATTCCTGTACCCACGGACCATCATCTCTCACCCCAGATCCCCCTTCCCATTCACTCCTATCCCGGGGTAGCATCTCTCACTCTACAGACCACCCATTACTCACCCCACAACCGCCATCATTCACCCCACAGATCCTCCATCACTCACTTCACCCGGCTTCATCCACCTCATAGAAGCCCCTGCAGACACCATCAATTACCGCACAGGTCCCCCATCACTCATCCCACAAACTCCTCACCCTTGGTCCCACAGACTCACCTATCACTGTTCTCCATGTCATTCAGTCCCCTCCTTAAGCCCTCCACATTTCCCCATCCATCACTGACCACACAGACCTGCATCACTCAGCCAAGCCCCTCACCCTGGCTTTGCTCTCAGGACCCAAAAGCTCCTTCTCAAGCTGGGCGTGGCTCCCCGCTTGCCCAACTGCGTTCAACATCCCCGGAAAGGCCCGTTCCCTTCCAGCCTCCTGGGTGGGTCTGGATGCCGTGGGAACCCCTCTTTGGCAGGCTCAGAACCAGCCACCAAGCAGAGCTCTACCAGTTACAAAAGTGGCGTCACTCCGTGAGCGCCGGGACCCCTGTCGCCGGCAGGGACCTTGCACTGCTTCGCGAGACTCCCATTCCAGCCAGAGGTGTGAGTCTGGGGACCAGAGGAGTCCCCGAGATATCTCTGAGGCAAGATATTTGGAATTGGTCCTACGAAAGCAGTGTGAGGCTCAGAGGAGCCGCAACTGTCCTGAGCGGGCGAGTGGGCGTTCCCAGCCACCCGGAGAGGCACGGCCTAAGCATAGGCATGGTGACGCGGCGGGTGGGAACTCGAGGAAAGTGGTAAGGCCACGTGGCAGAAGCATGGCCTGCGAGAGTCCTCTGCGGAGGCCTCATTTCTGAAACGTCTGGAGAAAGGGAAGAGGCCTTTGACAGGATGTATCCATTTAGGGGCTCAGACACACACCCCTCCTGCCACCCACGACCCGGCATCTGCGCGCTCCAGCTCCACGGTCCTCCCGCCCTCCCATTGTTCCTTCGAGGAGGCAGGGCCCTCCCCTGTCTGTCAATCACTGCCCACCCGGTCTTCCATTGGCTCCTTTTAACACGGGAGGACCCGCCTCCACCTGTCACTCATAGCCTGGACTTTCTGCTTGCCTTAAAGTGGATAGATGTGGCCTTTTGCAGCGCATATCAAAAAGGGAGAGGGAGGGGTGGAGGAACGAAAAATTACCTGTCGAGTTCAGTGTGCACAGGTGGGAGTGGTGGGTACACTCAAAGCCCAGACCTCTTCCCCACTGTATTTGGTTACATGGTTACAACCATGTAATCAAAAACTGTTTGTAATCCCTAAAGCTACTGAATTTTTTTTTTAATGAAATACTTTTTTAAAAGAATTAATAGGCAGGGTACAGTGGCTCACACCTATAATCCCAGCACTTTGGGAGGCCGAGGTGAGAAAATTGCCTGAGCCCATGGGTTCGAGACCAGCCTGGGCAATTTGGTGAGACCTCATCTCTACAACAAATCAAAAAATTAGCCGGGCATGGTGGTGCACGCCTGCAGTTCAAGCTACTTGGAAAGCTGAAGCAGAAGGATCGCCGGAGCCCAGCAGGTCGAGGCTGCGGTGGCTGTGAGCGTGTCAGGGCACTCCAGCCTGGGCGACAGAGTGAGACTCTAACTCAAAAAAAAAAGAGTTAATAGAGCATGAGATTCGAGGTAAAATCTGAGGGACATTGATTTTAGAAGACTTAACAAAAAGCTGAATTGGAGGTCAGGCTGAAACAGGATTGCAGAGTTAACAAAGGTTGGGCTTCTATATCTAAAGAACAAGAGCTCTGGTGGTGCAATAGTCAAGAAAGTCCTAGGATTCAAGACCTCTACCAAGGTGTATGGATGTAGAAACATGAACAAAAACCCCACTTGAAGGTCTAGCCAGACGGGTACTGATGGTGAAATAGTGACCCAATTCCAAAGTCATTTCAGAGAGGGTTTGAATGGAATGTTAACTTGGACCCAAATCTGAGCTACAGACCAGAGAAGCATTCATGGTAGTGTAGTTAAGAAAGATCCACAATTCACAACCTAAACGAAAGGGGATAACCATGGTGGAAGAATTAACCAAGACCTGACTTCAAGGTCAAACCAAATGGTATTCATGATAGAAAAGTTAGCTGAGGGCTGGGGTTGATGCACACAGGAGAAGGTACAAATGGCGAAAGAGGTAGCACAGGTTTGATTTTTATGCCCACACCAAAGGAGCATAGATGGGGAGGGTTTAACTGAGACCTGCAGTCAATGTACAGACCTCAGGGGCAATGGTGAGGAAAGAGTTAACAGCCATGAAAAAAAGATTCACACAAAAATTACCCTGATGGTGGAAAAGTGAACCGATCCTCAAGTTTAATACACAAACCCAAAGCGATTGTTAATTTTTCATCCTCAAAACCCTGGGTTCTATCTCTAGATCAGGATCTATTAATGGTGAAATAGACAACAAATGCCTAAGTTCAAAGTAAAACCAGAGGCTTATTTAGGTTGGAAAAGCTAATAGAAGCCCAGGTAGGAGGGTGCAGATAAGGGATTTTGGTAGAATCTCTAACAAGGGGATGGAGGTCAGATCATAGGGAGATGGATGGTGGAAGAGTTAACAAGGATCTGCTTAGAGTATAAACCAGATGGGCATCGATGGTGGAATATTTCAAAAATGCCCATACTGTATTCATTTCCTATTGCTATTCTAACAAATTACCACAACTTATTAGCTCAAAACAACACAAACATATTATCTTACAATCCTAGTGATCAGAAGTCCAAAATCGGTTGCACTAGGCTGAAATCAAGGTGTCAGCAGGGTTGCATTCCATCCAGAGGCTCTAGGGGAGACTCCATTTCTTTGCTTTTCCAGCTTCTAGAGACCACCCGTATTCCTGGGCTTGTGATCCCTTCCTCCATCTTCAAAGCCAGCAGTGTAGCATCTTTTAATTGCTGACTGTAACCTTCTGCTTTCATTGTCACATCTCCTTCTCTGACTCTGATCCTTCTCCCACCCTCTTACAAGGACGCTTTATTACATTAGGCCCATCTGATAATCCAGAAAAGTCTTCCCGTATCAGGACCTTTAATCACATCTGCAAAGTCCCCTAATCACATCTGCAAAGTTCATATATTCACTGGTTCTAGGACTTGGGATGTAAACAACTTTGAGGGGCCATTATTCTGTCTACCACAAGGCCCAATTTTTAGGTCAAAACAGAAGGCCAATGGAGTGGAAGATTTGATTGAAGCATAGGGTATTAACAGGAGAAAACCATTGATGATAGATCAGATTTGAATTCAAACCAGATGGGTAACAATGAGGGGCACAGGCTGTAATTCTGAAATTGTTTCAAAGGCCTGGGTTCCTAGAGAGTGTCAAAAACCACCTCTCACTGATAAGCAACTTTGGTAAGGTCTCGGTATACAAATTCAATGCACAAAAATCAGTTGCATTTCTTTTTTTTCTGTTTTTTTTTCAGTTGCATTTCTATACACCAACAACAAGCAGACTGAGAACCAAATCAAAAACACAGTTATTCACAATAGCCGCAAAATAAATAAATAAATAAAACACCTCAGCATTCATCTACCCAAAGAGGTGAATGATCTTTACAATGAAAACTACAAAACGCTGCTTAAAGAAATCAAAGATGATACCAGGCATGGTGGTTCACACCTGTAACCCCAGCACTTTGGGAGACAGAGGCAAAAGGATTGCCTGAGCCCAAGAGTTCGAGACCAGCCTAGGCAACTTGGCGAGACCTCATCTCTATGATAAATTTAAAAAGTAGCCAGGCATGGTGGCATACTCCTGTGATTCCAGCTACTTGGAAGGCTGAAGTGGAAGGATCAGCTGAGCTCAGCAGATCAAGGTTGCAGTGGCCATGAGCATGCCACTGCACATGTCTGGACAACATGATACTTTAACTCAAAGAAAAAAAAAGAAAAAGAAAAGAAGTCAAAGATGACATAAACAAATAGAAAAATATCCCATGCTCATGGATGACTCAATATCATCAAGATGTCCATTCCTGGTCATCATTAATAAAAGAAAAAAACAAAGCAAAAAAAAAATGACCATTCCATCCAGGGCAATCTACAAATTCAATGCAATTCCTATCAAACTGCCAGCATTATTTTTCAGAGATCTAGAAAAGACAATACATAAGTTAATATGGAAGGAAAAAAGAGCTGAAATAGCTAAAGCAACCCTCAGCACAAAAGAACAAAGCTGGAGGCATTATACTCCCAGGCTTCAGACTTCACTACAAGGCTACAGCGTGGTACTGGTGGAATAGACACATAGACCAATGGAACAGGACAAAGAATCCGGAAATAAAACCACAGACCTTCAACCAACACATCTTTGATAAAGCCAACAAAAACAAACATTGGAGAAAGGAAACCATATTTAGCAAATGGTGCTGGGAAAACTGGTTAACCACATGCAGAAGAATGAAACTGGATCCCTAACTATAACCATACAAAAATCAACTCAAAATGGAACCACATACAGAAGAATGAAACTGGAACCCTAACTATAACCATATACAAAAATCAACTCGAAATGTATCAAGGACTTAAATGTGAAACCTCAAACTATAAGAATCTTAGAAGAAAACTTAAAGAATACCCTTCTGGACATCAGCCTAGGCAATGAATTCATGACCAAGTCCTGAAAAGCAAATGCAGCAAAATCTAAAAATGACAGGTGGGAACTTATCAAGCTAAAAAGTTTTTGTACAACAAAAGAAACCATCAGGAGACTAAAGAGATAACCCACGGAACTAGAAAAAATATTTGCAAGGTATGCTTCCAACAGAGGCCCAACATCCAGGATCTACAATGATCCCAAATGAATTGACAGCAGAAAAACTAATAACTCCAATAAAAAGTGGGCAAAGGACATGAACAGACATTTTTCAAAGGAGGACATTCAGGCAGCCAATAAAAATATGAAAAAAATGCTCGGCTTCATTAATCGTCAGAGAAATGCAAATCAAAACTACATACTACCTCACACCAGTCAGGATGGTTATCATTAAAAAGTCAAAGAAAAATAACAGGTGTTGGCATGGCTGCAGAGAAAAGGGAATGCTTCTACACTGTTGGTGGGAATGTAAGCTAGTCCAAACTTTGTGGGAAACAGTGTGGTGATTCTTCAAAGAAATAAAAGTTGAGCTACCTTTCTACCTAGCAATCACACTCCTGGGAACACACCCAGAAGAACATAAATCAATCTACCGAAAGGACGCCTGCGTGTGTATGCTTATTGTAGCACTATTCACAATAGCAAAAAACATGGAACTAACACAGATGCCTATCAAAAGTGGACGGGATAAAGAAAATGTGGCACATATACATGATAGAATACTACACAGCCATAAAGAAGAACAAAATCATGTCCTTTGCAGCAACATGAATGCAGCTAGAGGCCATCATTCTAAATGAACTATCACAGAAACAAACAAACAAAAAACTGAATACCGCATGTTCTCACTCATAGGCACTAAACACTGGGCACACGGGCACAAAGGAACGAACAACAGACACTGAACACAATTAAAAGAGGAAGGGGTGGGGGGATAAGGGGCACACAACCCCCTATTGGGGACCATGTCCACTACTGTTGGGGAAGAGGGCTCACTAGAAGCCCAAACCTCAACTTCACACAATCTATTTATGTAGCAAATCCTCACATGTACCCCATAATTCTAAAAAAATTAATAAATAGAAATTAAAATGTAAAAAAAAAAGTCTGGACTCAGGGTCAGAACAAAGGAAATTGACAGAATCTCAACAGAGACCCTGGACTGTGGGTCAAAGCCCCAAGAGCTTTGATGGTAAAAAAAAAAAAAAAAAAGAAAGGAAAAGAAAAAAGTTAACAGAGGCCCAGGTTTAAGATCTAGAGGATAGACACTTTGATGGTGGAATAATTATTAACAGAGTCCTAGGCTTGATGTTAAAGCTGAGGGTCATTGATGATTAAAGATTTAACAGATAGCCAGATTCAAGGTCAAAAATAGGAGCATTCATGCTAAAATCTGTAACTGAGATTTGAGTTTTTGTTTTTGTTTGGTTTGGTTTTGAGTCAGGGACTTCCTCTGCCACCCAGGCGGGAGTGCAATGGCATGATCACGTCTCACCGCAGCCTCGATCCTTCTGGCTCAGCCTCCTGAGTAGCTGGGACTGCAGGTACACAGCACCATGCCTGACTAATTTTTTGATTTTCTGTAGAGACAAGGTCTTGCTATGTTGCCTAGGCTGATCTCAAACTCCCGGGCTGAAGCAATCCTCCCGCCTTGGCCTCCCAAAATGCTGGGATTTCAGGTGTGAGCCATCATGCCCAACCTAGATTTGAGTTTAAGATATAAAGCAGAGGGGGCAATAAATGGTGTTAAGAGATCCAGGTTTGATACATAGATCAGAAGAGATATTGGTGGAGAAAGAAATAAAAGATCAGATTTGGTTTTCATGTCACCAACGAGTTGATGATGAAATAGTTAACAGAGACCCAAGTTAAATGCCCCAACAAGTGGGGCATTAGTGTCAGAAGCATTAGCAGAAGCCTGTGTGGAGAGACGACTGAACGAGGTCTGGATATAGATAACCTGGGTGTGATGGTTGAAGGGAGTGGGAGAATTCATCTAAACTCATGGGTGTGGGATCACCCAGAAATTGAGGCATTTCACTATTTTATTTAACTTAGGGTTTAAAAAGGTAAAGTTTGTCGTATACACCTGTAGGAAAACAGCCTTTCGCATGGTAAGCATGGCACCATGTAAAGCAAACTGCCATGATGACTGATGATTGACTCCTGCATACCAAGGTGTTCTGCAGCAGATCTTTAAACAGTGCCTGTAGCATAGATAACCCTCATAAATATGCTTATCTAACCTCTTCCGGGGTCACAAGTTTCGCAAGGAAGTCTAAGACCATGACCAGCTGCACATGCCTTACCTAAAATCTTGCTCTATAATGGGTACTTTGTATAGAGCAGGTGCAGGAACCACCATCTCACAGCCACCAGGAGCATCGGTTCTGTTTGAAAGTCCCTATTAAATATTTCTTTCTGGGAAACTGAATTTGTCAGCCTCTTTCTTCAGCCTCTCAGCGTCCTCAGTCTTTGTGGGTAGGTTTCGGTAGACCTGCCCGGCATGCAACATTTGGTAAGCTGGCCAGGAGCCAAGAGACCAAGATGTGAGTAAGGGGAATGAAGCCTATGTGGGAGAAATCCCAGGGTGGCCAGCCACATCTATGTGGAGTGGTGTGGCATGTCTGTTAGATGCTTGTGGACTTCCATGTGAGTAAGGGGGTGCCCCAAAACACTGGTTGGCCTAGGACAGTTATTAATTGAAAGCCACAGAAAGCCAAATGGCGCATAGAGTAAGGAAGGACAGTGGAGAGCCACCGCAGGGGGTTGGACCCTTCTCTGGGCCATTTGTTTGGCATTGGAGGTCCAGATAACAGCAGAAGTGAGAGTAAAACAGCTAGAAGAGGAATCACAACTAGAAAGGGACATATGCCTTTCCACTTCTCTCCTTGAATCCAACTTAACAGACAAAACTGAAGACCAAAAGACAAAAATAGAAAGGTTAACATGGAGATTTGTCTGCCTACGCGGAAAGAATTGGAAACTACCATGAATCAGAGCTGTCATAATTTAGCCCAATTGGGATATGAAAACTTAAAATCCCTGGGAATGTTATGAAAAAGAATGCTCTGACCTAAATGTCATCAATGAGGAGGGGACAAGCATTATTGGCAACCTCACCTCAACAACTGTCCCCAGAATGGGGGTCAACTGACTCAGGAGATTCTCTTATCAGAGAATATACTGCT
Organism: Tarsius wallacei; assembly: GCA_963574415.1. Taxonomy (NCBI): domain Eukaryota; kingdom Metazoa; phylum Chordata; class Mammalia; order Primates; family Tarsiidae; genus Tarsius; species Tarsius wallacei. The sequence continues at coordinate 13,307 of CAUYQG010032937.1, forward strand.
GCAGAACTCTTAGAGAGTACAAAGACCTATAAACAACTACCCAGGAAAACCTTGACAGCTTGGATGGTTGGACTGTGGGACACCACAGTGGGTGATGATATTTCCTTACTCAGCAATGAAGCAGAATAAATGAGTAATATCACTACCCACCCGGCCCTGTGACAACATAACCCAGGCCTTATGAGCTGCATCATTCTAGCCAGGAGAGACCCACCCTAATGACGGAGACTTGCCAGGAGGGATGATCTCCTGGTGCTCTGTGGAAGAGGCCAGGGGCTTCTCTGAGAATTAGGAGCAAGGCAAGCCATCTATGCCCAGGTGTTTGTGGGATCTGATACAGCAGTTTTCACTGCTGGGATGAAAAATAAATTGCTACTGGGTACACCAAGAGAATGGCATGACCCTTTTCTGTCTTTGTTGAGTTCTACACTGGGACAAGATGTATGTGCTATGAAAGAAGCTATCGCAGATTTGGGAGAAACTGAGAAAGTCAGGGTCAGTGTATGCTTGGCAATCCGCCAAGGACTATCAAAAGGGGGAAAGAAAACTCCACAGAAAGAAGAGAGAAAAAGATCAATAGGAGTCACTCTTAAGGAAATGTGGCATGATTTATTGGGAGTAGGAACACCCTGAGAACAAATAGACAAACAACCTAATACATAGTATTAGTAACCTTATGGAGGGAACTACAGCCTGAATGGTTAGTTTCACCCTTCCCATCTGCCCCTTCGGCAGAAGAGGAAGAAGACTCTACAGCTAGTTCTCATGCCAGGCCTATCAGGGATGGATCCCACTCTGGCCCTGAGATTAGGAGTGGGGGCAAGGTTAACTCTCCGTTTGAGTAATAGGGGTAACCAGAGGCCTCATATTGAGCTTACCATTTGCTGGTCCTGGAAAAATAAGGTTAAGACTATTGCCTTAGTAGATACTGGAGCAGAATACTTTAATCCATGGAAATTCAGAATGACACCCTGGTCAATGGGCTGCCATTGATGTATATAGTTAACAAAGGATCCAGGTAAAAAGGACTTTGATAGATCTAGGCATTGGGAGAGCTCTCCCTGTCCCATATATGCTGTTCATTTCCCCAGTTCCAGAAAACATTTTAGGTGTGGATATTGTTAAGAATGACTTTTCAGACCTCACTGGGAGAATTCACATTGAAGGCACAAGTAGTAAAAACTGTTTTCAGGGCAGAGGAAAATGAGAAACCTTACAACACCCTGCCCCTAGATAGCGTTAAACAATGCAAATTGTCTGGGGGGCATGCTAAAATAAGTGCTATTATTGAGGAACTGCCAAAGCTATACATTATTCGCCCAACTCAAAGTCTGCTTTACAGTCCCCTCTGGCCTGTAGCCAAACCAGAGTGTACCTGTACCCCCAGTCATACATGCTGCAATTCCTAATATTACTCAGGTAGTCAACCACACGTAGTGTTCGCACTGGAGAAGCATCACACTGTCTTAGATTTAGCTAATGCCCTTTTCATCACTTCTTTCTCCAAACAATCACCCAGACCAATTTGCTTTTACCTGGCAGGGTTGCCAGCGGACCTTGCAAGTGTTGCCCGAGGGATCTCTTCAGGCCTATGATGTGTCATGGAAAGGTGGCTAGAGCCCTGTCTTTGTTCTCATTCACTTCTCTTGATTTCATTATATTAATGACATTATGTTAACCTCTGAAGATTTTAATGTGTTACAGAAAGGGCTTGTGGCATTGTATGCTCATCTGCTGGAACAGGAATGGACGCTCAATCCTCAGAAGATCTAGGGCCCAGGGCCCATAGTCAAATTTTAGGGGTTACATCGTGATCAGGTAAGACTCGTTTGTTACTGGGTACAGTAATTGACGAAGTCAAACATGAAAACAGTAAACGTAATCCAACATTTACTGTTGGATTTACAACATAATATGGATCTCTGGGGTTATGGAAGAGCATTTATCTCACACTTAGTTCAATGTTTGAGAACACTATATAGACTTATTAGAAAAGGAGCCCATTGAGACTGGAACACACCTCAGATGGAAGCTTCTGAGCAGTCCATAGTGTTAGCACAGCAGGAACAAGCCTTGGGCACCTCTTTCGTAGGAGATTGGGAAAACTTTGGATATTTACAGATACTGCTGCGGGGATGAGTTGAGCCTGATGGAAGAAACCACAGTTTGGTAAATCAGTTTCTTCAGGTTTTGGTCACAGTTATGGAAAGGAGCTGAAACCAGATGCTCTCCCACTGAACAATTGCTAGCAGTATATAATGCTTTACAGCAGGTGAGACCATTACCAAAGAACCTTACAGTGGCTGTGAGAATGAATCTACCAACCAAGGGATGGATAGAGTAATTGTTCAATGACCCACTTCTGCTGTGGCCCAACTACCTACCTTTATAAATGGCATGAGAATTTGCAACAACGAAGCGTTCTGTCAATGAGTCCCTTAAGCCCCAGACTGAATGCTCTGTTAGGCCCTGTTACATAAGACCAACCAAAGGATGCCCATTTATCCCTCCTACTCCGGGGCCTGACACAGGACAAGAGGTTTTGTTACCCATCCCAGACAATGCTTGGTTATGATTGGCTCCAGCAGGGGAAACCCCTGTACTTGGACTGTAGTTGCTATACAGCCACAAACTGATACAATCTGGTTGATACTGGTACTCGTCAGGTAATCAATAGGCTGAATTACAAGCTGCTTGGTTAGTAATCACACAAGAGCCCTGCATCCTGGTACTTTCCACTGAGAGCTGGTCTATATACAAAAGCCTAATTATGTGACTAGCCCACTGGAAACAAGAAAAGTAGATGATTACACACAACCCCATATGGGGCACGAACATGTAGCAAGACATATGGAAGGTTCTCCTTGCAAGCCAGCTAATCAAGCCAGTGCTATTATAGACTCAGAGGCTTTCAGTACTATGCACAGACTGCCTTGGTGCATTGATAGTGAGTGAGGAATCTATTTTGCTGGACATGATGTGCAGGACTGGGCCAGGGAACATGATATAGCATGACACTTTCATCTCCCATATAATCCCCCAAACAGTGAGATTAAAAAGGAAATACAGGCTGTTGAAAGCACTAATTTGAACTTCACTGGAAAAACCTATTTTGCAAGGGTTGATAAATGTGTCATCAGTAACCCCTATTTATTTAAATCCAGTCAAAGGGAGGATGCTTGCTTCATATGAGAGGTTGGGACAACTGTCCCCCAAGCCTTTCACTGTTCACATACAGGTAACTGAGACAACTGCTTTGCTCCTAGACCTAGCTGACAACCAGCATGTTTTGCACATGAAGATGCCAACGAACATACTACCAAGGGAGGGGGACACTCCACTGGGGTTGAGAATGGCAAATATCCCCAGACTGAATAAGCTATTTCCTGACAGCGAGTGGGGAATATCATGGACTGTTAGAGTAGTCCCCATTGATCCTATTGAGTACTAGACCCACAATCACCCACCCGCTATAAATGGTCAGGAGAAACATGTATACCCTGTATACATGGTGGGCTCTCTAATATGGTGTACTCTCAACCAAATTACTTTGATAATGGCTGCTGACACTTCATCCCCTGGGCAACATATATGGTATACAGCCCCTTTACAAAAACCAACAGCTGCCTCTTTACCAACTGCTACAGATGAATTGCCCAGCGTTTTTCTAATAGACAAAGAAGAACTTCCCTCGCAAGCACCTACTAAGTTTCTTTCTTTTATCCTTATCTTCTGTCGCTACTATCACCAGCTGTCGCCTAAGAAGCAAACCTATTCCTGATGACTCACAGAAAAACACCTGTTGAATGGAGGTCTCATGCCACTCTGGTGCTTCTGGCCTCATGGTGGGTGCCTTCCTTCCAAGGACGGGACTAGACAGAACATAAAATCCAAATAACCAATCTCTCAGACCAAACCCCCACTTCGAATGCCTTAGTTGTCATTGGATTCATAGCTGGTTTGGGTCCCGGGGTACCTGGTGGCAGAAGCTATTTCCTGCTTTAGGTATCACACTCAGACATTGCTTTCTGTCCTGTTTTTGCCTCTGTTATTGCTGTGGCATCTGCCTCCAATGGAGCCAGTGCACCACTGCTAAAGCTATACAACATTAAGCATCCTTCCTCTAGGCCCCGGGACTGTTGAGGAAGAGGGGGACATGTGACATCGTAAGGGCCGATTTCAAGCGGTGATGCGTAGGAAAACAGCCTGTTGCATGACAAGAGTGATGCCATCTTGAAGCAACAGTGCCATGATGACTGATGTTTGACTCCTGTATACCAGGGTACTCTGCAGCAAGGTCTCTAAGCAATGCCTGAAGCATAGATAGCACCTCATAAAGATGCTTATCTAACCTTCCCAGTGGTCATGAGTTTCAGCAAGAAAGTCTGAGTTGTGACCGGCAGCAAATACCTTACCCTAAAACCTTGCTATTTAAAGGACACTCTGCAGTGTGAGTGTGGGGATCCACCACCTCATTTCTTTAAATGAGGGGGAAGGGGGACACTTTTGACACCCAAGACATCACTTCTGTATGTAAGTCACTATTAAATATTTCCTTCTGAGAAACTGAATTTATCAGTCTTTTTCTTCAGTCTCTCAGCTCCCTCAGTCTTTGGAGTGGGTTTGCATAGATCTGCTCATAGTGGAACAATACCAGTGTGGCCAATATATAGTCACTATCTCTAGAGTAACTGCTATAAGAGTATAAAATAAACAGTTACAAGAGTTGTTTTCCTGCCTAAAAAATAAGTTAAAAATTTCCTCTAAGTAAAATCTAGTCAATTATGAAAAAAAAAAACTTTAACATTTTTGTTTCACAAAAGCCAGAAGCTTATAGGTATCAGTAGAGGAAAAAACATCATTATGAAAACCTGCAGCATGGGAGGGAAGGGAGGGCTAACCAGTAGGGCCCTTTCCAATGCAGCAGACTTGGTCCAATGTGGAAGGATGATGCTGAGAGTTCCTCATCTTCTCCTCACGGTCTCCCTGGTAGTTGATGCCTCAATTCCAGAGGTGGTTTTCAATGATTTTGAGGCTGGAAGTGGACAATGCACAGGTGACCTCAGCAGAGTGTCGGGATCCTGCTAGGGTCCCCCAAATGTGACAGTGACAAGTGTTTAAAGGCAGATGTCACTGGCCATTTTTGTAGTTGTATTTGAATGTGGACATTGGCTAGAGATGCAGCGGTCAATATTTTTAGTCAAGAGGTGAAGAGCAGAGAGAGACAGAAGAGGAAGGAGTACGGCAAGGAGAGGAAAGTCTGAGGGACTGTGAGAGGGAAAGGAGAGATGGAGAGGAAGAGGACAAGTCAGAAAGAGATCAGCAGATGAAAGGCAGAGACAGAGTGGACCACTTGGTGAGACGGGGATGGAGGGTCTCCTGCCCAAGGAACACCCAAATCACATGTAAAACTGGAGGGGAATCACTGAGACTAAGTCAGGGATCTGACTACCCTAGCCTCTCTCTGGAGGATCTTTTGCCCTACCATCTGTCCCACTGAGTCCCCACTGTCCTTCCTCCAGGACAAATCCACATGTCTAGTGGAATCTGTGGAGAGTGTTCCCAAGGAAAAAGGTCAGGAACCACAGGCGGTTGCTTTCTTCCCACTGGACAGGACTGGGGAGGACTGGGGAGGGGCTAAGAGAAGCAGAGAAACTGCCCTCTCTACCCAAGAGCAGCTGAGGTATACTCAGGGCAGCAGAGAGGGACCCACACATTTGGGACTGGGCTGCAGAAAGTGTCCCCTCCCTGTGCTGTCTGTGCCCCAGCAGAATTTTTCCAAAATGACCTCCAGGTATCCAGGACATAGCAGCTGTACTAGCAGGCTCAAGGACCTCAGGGGAGGACTCTACGTCCCAGGTTTATCACCAGGTGGCCTGAGTTACTTTGCCTTGAAGTCCTGCAGACTGAAAGGAATTAGCCCCAGAGGCCAGGGGCCAACTGGGGCTGTGGGAACTTCTGGGCCAGAGGAAGAATAATGCTTGATGAATTATTCAGGATTTGATGAGCAGTGGCATCTGGATTTTGCTACCAGGAGGCAGAGCGGATCTCAACATCCACCTGGAAGGAGTACTGAGCCTGGGGGCCGGTGTTGCTCTTCAAGGATTCTATGCTCAGTGGTCGAGATGGCTTGGGCTGCTGTCATAAGGACCCAGATTACATAGCCCCATTTACATATCAGCTCTGTCAGAGGTTCAGGCCATGGGACTGGGCCAGTACCTGGACGTTAAGTCCCCAGGTGCTGAGGAAGTTGCTGCTGTGAAGAAAGGAAGGGCAAGGTCACTGCAAGTATATAGTGTTTTGGTCATGGGTGCTCATGAATTAGGGCCTTCACTCAGCTCACCCTGCCCATCCTTCAGAGGCTCAGCTGAAAAGCTCTTCACCTCCACTCCCATTCCTCCAGTTTCTGGACTATCGGCACTTTGGGAGACCAAGGCCGGAGGACTGCTTGAGCCTAGGAGTTTGAAACCAGCCTAGGCAATACAGCAAGACCGCATCTCTACAAAATATCAAAAAAAAAAATTAGCTGGATTTGGTGGCGCAGGCCCATAGTCCCAGCTACTCTGGAGGTTGAGGTGGGAGGATTGCCAGAGTCCGAGAGGTTGTGGCTGTGGTGAGCCGTGATCGTGCCACTGCACCACAGCCTGGGCGACAGAGTGAGACCCCAAATCAAAAAATAATAATAAAATAATAAAATAAAATGGAGGATCTGATTCCCCACCATGAATTTATCCTAGCTCGATCAGCCTGATAGCATCAGAAACACATCTGTAATCTGACAATGTCAAGTTTATTGACCCTTTGTAATGAGGGAGGTTGCACACCAGAAAGATCACGGAATGTCTCACCAAACAAAGAAAAGGATAGAGTCATTATAGGATTTGAGGGAAGGATGAAATTTATGTGAAATTTAAATGAACTCTGCCCTCACAATGTTGTCTGCTAAGTATATTTATTGAGAGGAGCACATCTGTGTATGTATCTACTTCTAAAACAGTTTCTCAACCTCAACACTATTAACATTTGATGCTGGATAATTCTTTGTTATGGAGGACTGTCTTGTGCATTGTTGAATGTTTAGTAGCATCCCTGACCTCTACTCAGTAGATGCCAGTGGTCTCCCCATCTCCATTGCACCAATCAAAAATTTCTTGGACACTGCCAAATGTCCCTTGGGAAGCAAGATCACTCCTGGTTGAAAACCAGGTCTCTAACAGTTTGTAGATAGTGGTAGTGAATATGAAGTAAAAGGTTTTGTGGAATGGCTTCTGACTTCACTTTTTTATGCTATATTTTGGGGGGGGAAAGTCTTAAATGAAGGGCACATTAAAATGACAAATCTGGCTACAGGCAAGCTCTTTGTTAAAATAAGAAATAATGTCAAAGATGACTTGGTCATCTACATAGGAAATCAGGTGGAATTTATTTAAAAGCTACTAGATCTAATAAGTGAGTTAAGCAAGGTTGTAGGAGACAAGATTGATATATAAAAACCAATGTAAGCCAGGCGTGGTGGCTCAAGTCTGTAATTCCAGCACTTTGGGAGGCCGAGGTGAGAGGATTGCCTGAGCTCAGAGGTTTGAGATCAGCCTGGGCAACTTGGTGAGACCTCGTCTCTACAATAAATCAAAAAATAAGCTGGGTGTGGTGGCGCACACCTGTAGTTCCAGCTACTTGGAAGGCTGAGAAGGAAGGATCACCTGAGCCCAGCAAGTCGAGACTACAGTGGCTGTGAGTGTGCCACTGCACTCCAGCCTGGGTGACGGAGTGAGACTCCAACTCAAAAAAACAAACAAACAAGAAAACCCCAACATATTCCTATATACTGGCAACAACTCAGAAATCAAAATTTAAAAACCAATACCATTTACAATACTATCAAAAATACACAATGCTTAAGGGTACATTTGACAAAAGATGTGAAAGACCTGTACATTGAAAGTTACAAAATTGCTGAAACTAAATAAGATCTAAATGAATGGATGAGGTAATGGATATGAAATATCTTGTTCATAGGATGGAAAAGTCAATCTTGTTAAGATGCCAATTCTTCCCAAATTTAATCTATAGATTTAAGAAAATATCAATAATCTAGCAAAATTTTCAGTAAAAACAGACAATCTGATTCCAAAAATTCTTATGGAGTTTTAGAAAATAACCCAATAAAAATGGGCCAAAGATTTGAGCAGAAGGTATACAGATGACAAATAACCACATGAAAATGTGCTCAGCATAATTGTCACTAGGGAAATATAAATTAAAAACATAATGATATACCACTACACACTTATTAGAGTGGCTATAATCAAAATGACCAACCATAGCAAGTGTTGGCATAGCTGTGGAGAAGCTGGAACTCTCAGACACTGCCTTTAGGAATGTAAAATGGTACACTTTGGTTTTAAACCACTTTGGAAAACAGTTTGACATTTTTTTAAAAATCTAACCATGCACTTATATGATCCAGCCATTTCAGACCTAGATTTTTAACCAGGAAGAAAAAAATATACATGTCTATACAAACACTTGAACAAAAATTTGCATAGCAACTTTATTTGTAATAGCCAAAAAACTGGAAACAGCCCAAATGTCCATCGGGTGAACTAACAAACAAATTGGGGTGTATTTATACAACACAACAACATAGATGACTCTCAAAATAATTACACTGAGTAAAGGAAGCCAGACAAATAAATGTACACACTATATAATTCTATGCATATAAATCTTTATAAAATGCAAACTAACCTTTAGAGAGAGAGCAGATCAGTGGCTGCTTGGAGCTGGAAGATCAGGGGTGTGTGAGAGGGAGTGATGGATATGTTTACTACCTTGATTGTGAGGAAATATTTACCTATAGATCTATATCTATCTCAGTTGCATACTTATAATATGTACAGTTTATTGTATGTCAATTATAACTCAATAAAGCTGTTTTTAAAGCCTGTCATAAGTAACAACAGAGTCTCTCAAGTGATGGTCTATGGTGCCAGAAATACATACAAGAAAGTCTAAATTATTGAACCATAAACTAGAAGATATATTTTTCTGATGTCATGCTGAACAGAAGTGGTTCATCTTGAGGAAAATAACACCATCTCTCACGTCCTGGGTTTTCCCACTCTTCCAAAGTGACATAGTTGTGATTTGGGCAAAATTCCATCTTTACGTTATACTTCAATATAAAGTTTACTTCTTTTAAAAAGAGAACTGGAAATACACCATGGAGCAAAAGAATTTGGGGCTCGATGAGCAATATTCCTAGGGAACCATAGGGAACTCCCGGAGCCACATAATGCTGGCCTTTTCATTCATTCATCCTAGGCTCAGAAGGATCACAGCATCCTGGGTCTTACAGCTGCCTCTGCCCTAATATGGGGATCTGTCACCACCACCAATGCAGAGGGTGCCTTCTGCTAGCTTTGTAGAAAAGTGCTATACACAGAGACCTCCACCATTCTGGTTTCCCACGCCACAGCCTGCATCCCTGACAGCCAGCAAGTCCCTCCATACAAATGACCACAGACTTTCCTGCTTACAGATGTGTCCTTCATGCTCTCCACAGGCACTGGGATCTAGAATCTCCTCCTATGGTGGAGAGTAGTAGTGTTGCAGTGAAGGATCAACCAGAAATGGTCTTCAGTCCTTCCTCTTCTATTTGTTGACCTTGACTTGGACAAATCCTGGCCTCTGAGTCTACAGAGGGTGCCAAAAAAATGTATACACATTTTAAGAAAGGAAAAAGGCTATATTAAAATTGTA
>CAUYQG010032938.1:0-14894 GCA_963574415.1 Tarsius wallacei
GGTTCTTGTACCACCTGAATCTTCGTCAAGTGGGTACTTTAAAAATGCACACTTTTGGCCGGGCTTAGTGGCTCAGCCTGTAATCCCAGCACTTTGGGAAGCCAAGACAGGAGGAATGCTTGAACTCAGGAGTTCAAGACTAGCCTAGGCAACGTAACAAGACTTCATCTCTACAAAAAAATTTTAAAATTAGCTGGGCAAGGTGGCATGCACCTGTTGTTCCAGCTACTCAGGAGGCTAAGGAGGAAGGATCACTTGAGCCCAGGAGTTTGAGGCTGCAGACAGCCACGACTACACCACTACACTCAAGCCTGGGCAACACAGTGAGATGCCCAACTCAAAAAAAAGAGGAAGAAATATTGGAAATTACCGTGTTTCATTCTCTTGTGAAGAAAACTTATCAGGAGTAGTTTGAACAGTGTTTACCTTCTTATCATATAATTTATGATATTGAGTGGACATCTTTTCTATGCCTTTACAAATTGTCACACTCCTTTCTTTTTTTTTTTTTGAGTTGGAGTCTCACTCTGTTGCCCAGACTGGAGTGCAGTGCCTGCTCCCAGCCACCGCAGCCTCGACCTGCTGGGCTCAGGCGATCCTTCCACTCAGGCTTCCAAGTAGCTGGAACTACAGGCGTGCGCTACCACACCCAGCTAATTTTTGATTTATTGTAGAGATGAGGTCTCGCCAAGTTGCCCAGGCAGGTTTCGAACCCGCAGGCTCAGGCAATCCACTCACCTCAGCCTCCCCAAGCGAGGGATTACAGGCTGAGCAACCGAGCCTGGCTGTCACCCTCCTTTCTAAGTGTGAAACAGCTTTCAGTACTTTACCTTTTGTACTTACAATGTCACAGAGTACTCTCAAGATTTATTTCTATGTGAAATTTCTTACCAGCATCCCTTCTTCCTCTAGGACATCTTCCATCTTTTTTGCCACTTTCCTCATTTATGCAGATAAGCTCACCTTCACAAAGTTCCTTGGGCTGCATATCCAGAGTCTTTTGAATGATGGCAGCATCAAGATTCCTACAGTAAGCTATTTATCCTATGACTCCATTTACATTCAACTTGAATTTCACTTCCAATAGTGTTGTTACTTGTTCGTTCTTTGCTACACTTCTATCTTTGTTGGCCAACTCCCTTTCAGTTACCTGGGTTATCACTGGGAGATGAGGCAACACAACTGCATGCTTTGCTGTCTGTGCATGAACAGAACAGATGCAGAGCAACCAGTCACAGACTTTGAAAGAAGTGAAATGGTCCGGTATCTTGATGCACACTTGTTACCTATGTAGCAATCTGTAGATGGAAGAACTGGCACTGGATTTTGTACTTTATGCAATTATTCACCATTAATATACTGTGCAGAATTTAAGTCATGTTATTAAGAAATTGCTGTTACTCAGCCATTAGCACTTGGAGACATCTCACAGATCACTATCAGCAACTCGACTGCACTTTTTTTTTTTTTTTTGAGTTGGAGTCTCACTCTCACCCAGACTGGAGTGCAGTGGCCGCTCCTGGCCACCGCAGCCTCGACCTGCTGGGCTCAGGCGATCCTTCCACCTCAGCCTTCCAAGTAGCTGGAACTACAGGCGCGTGCTACCATGCCTGGCTAATTTTTGATTTGTTGTAGAGATGAGGTCTCGCCAAATTGCCCAGGCGGGTCTCAAACCCACGGGCTCAAGCAATCCACTCACCTCAGCCTCCCCAAGCAAGAGATTACAGGCTGAGCCACCGAGCCCGGCTTGACCGCACTTTTTAATGAAATAGTAAAAAACAAATCACTTCATATTAAATAGCATAGCGGTTGGGCACAGAGGCTCACATCTGTAATCTCAGCACTTTGGGAGGCAGAGGCAAGAGGACTGCCTGAGCCCACGGGTTTAAGACCAGCCTGGGCAACATGGCAAGACCTCGTCTCTATAATAAATCATGCCTGTAGTTCTAGCTACTTGGAAGGCTGAGGCGGAAGGATTACCTGAGCCCAGCAAGTCCAGGTTGCAGTGACCATGAGCATGCCACTGCACCCCAGCCTGGGTGACAGAGACTCCAACTTAATAAAAAAAATGAAACCAATTATTTTACTGTAATGACATTTGGCTTATAATTTTGGACATTGAGGAACTTATTTATGACAAAAAAAATCAAAATTTTATATCCTATATTTTTCTGACATGTGGTAATGATCTGCCTTCAACTTTGAAAATCTCTTTTAAGGCTACAGTAACTTGCTTATCTATCTTTTCAAGTTATGCCACATGATACAAAGGGTATACCCACAGCTGCCTTTCTTATACAAATGCTATTTATCGCCACTTTCTGTTACAAAGAAGTGTCTTCACCACTGTGAAAGTACCTCACATTCTCCATGTAATGCCAGCTGATTTTTTTTTTTACATATCTCAGTATATATTCCATCTCTTTATTTGCGTTTTCATGCAATTTGAAAGAAAAACTTAAAGGAAACATACTTTTTTAAAAAATTTGCTCTTGCATAAGTTTGCCCTCTATAATCACCAGCAATCTCTTTATGTCCCCTAAAAGGGGACATTCGAATAGATTTACAATGTCCCTGCAAAGGGTTAATAAACTGTGATAAGTGAAATTTATGCATACATGAACCACACAAAGCAAGAACTCTCTGTATATCAAACCACAAAATCAGTACTTAAAAGTCTCCTTCAAGGTAATTAATCTAATCACAGAGTATATATAGACCCCTGAGGTAGATATTGATGACCATTTACTTCTAGCTTGACATTTCAAGTGATGCACATTACTTCACAAGATGGCTCTTTAATTGCTAAACAGCTCTAACGGTTAGAAAAATAAAACCCCCAAACTAGCATAATGATCAAGAGCACAGGTTCTGGAATCAGATTGCTTGCTTGACCTTTCCTCTGTCAAACTAGGTAAACTTGGGTAAGTTATGTAACCACTTCATGACTGTTTAATCATCTGTTTTTGTCTGTTCAGTCTTTTTTTTTTTTGAGTCAGTCTCACTCCGTTGCCCAGGCTGGAGTGCAGCCTCATGCTCACGGCCACAGCAGCCTCGACCTGCTGGGGTTAGGCAATCCTTCTGCCTCAGCCTTTCAAGTAGCTGGTACCACAGGCGTGTGCCACTACGCTGAGCTAATTTTTCTGATTTATTGTAGAAACAAGGTCTCACCATGTTGCCCAGGCTGGCCTCGAACCCGTGGGCTCAGGCAATCCCCTCTCCTCTGCCTCCTAAAGAGCTGGAATTACAGGCGTGAGCCACCATGCACAGCATGTTTTGTTTTTTAGAGACAGGGTCTAGCTCTGTTGTTCAGGCTGGGGTGCAGTGATGCAATCATAGCTCACTGTAACCTCAAGCTCCTAGGCTCAAGTGATCTTCCTGCCTCAGTACCCGAGTAGCTAGGACTACAGGCAGGCATCGCTACGTCCAGCTAGTTTTTGTGGGGTTCTTTGGTAGAGATGAAGTCTTGTTATGTTGCCCAGGCTGGTCTCAAACTCCTGGGCTCAAGCGAACTTCTTGCCTCAGCCTCCCAAAGTATGAGGCTCATAAGCATGAGCTACCAATCGCAGCTCTACTCATAAGTAAAACAAAAAATGTCCAGACCTGCAATCGTGAAGGTGTTAAAAGAGTTAAATGAGACAGTCCATGGAAAGTACTTATTTCTAGAACAAAGCAAGTGTTCAGTAAATGATAACCTACATAATTAATCATGTTACCATCATTTTTTGTAGAGTACTTTGTCTTCATCATCCATCCCCATTTGCCTTGGTTCAAACCCTCTCCTAGACTCTGAACCAGATTCTTTTTTTTTTTCTTCATATGTGGTCTCACTGTGTTGCCTTGCCCAAGCTGGACTGAAGTGGTGCAATTATAGCTCATGATATCCCTGAACTCCTGGTCAAGTGATTGTTCTGCCTCAGTCTTCCAAGTACCTAGAACTGCAAGTATGTGCCACCATGCCCAGTTAATTTTTATTTATGTGTTTATTACTATTATTCCTTGATAGAGATGGTATTCACTACATTCACTAGGTTGGCCTTGAAATGCTGGCCTCAAGCATCCTCCCTGCCTCAGCCTCTCAAAGTGCTAGGCTTACAGGCATAAGCCACCATGCCTGGCCCACCTTAAACTCAACTGAATTCACTGACAGTCTCTCATCTAACTGTCCATATGTTCACAAGAATTATCTCCCGAAAAATGAAATCTGTCTCCCTTCAAACAATTCAGCCTAAAGTCATTACATAGGATAAAGTGGGTAGAACAGTCAGAGTCCCTGTTTAGGGGTGTGGAGGGAGCTACAGTTGCCCAGAGCCGGGTGTCTAATAGGGTGTCAAATACACAGGAGGATGAGGAGGGAATTCATGTGGTTAGGTGGCCTGGCCCAACTTACTTAACTTATAAGGAGTCAGAAGACAGTTACCATTCTAAAAGATTAAATGAAACTGAAAAATTGAGGAAATATAAATAATGGTCCAAGAGCTGAGAACACCAGACTCTTAAAAAAGAAAACTGAAGGTTGGGCTCGGTGGCTCAGCCTGTAATCCCAGGACTTTGGGAGGCCAAGGCAAGTGGATTGCCTGAGCCCGCGAGTTTGAGACCAGCCTGGGCAACTTGGCGAGACTTTGTCTCTACAATAAATCAAAAATTAGCTGGGCATGGTGGCAGCGTGCACCTGTAGTTCTGGCTACTTGGAAGGCTGAGGCAGAAGGATCACCTGGGGTGGTTATGAGCGTGCCACTGCACTCCGGCCTGGGCAACAGAGTGAGACTCCAACTCAAAAAAAAGAAAAACAAAACTGAACTTACAGCAAGTAGACATAATGACAATACACAACACATGGATTCTTATTTTTAACTCAATGAGTAACCATGATTCCTTGTAAACAAGATTAGTGTTTTGGTATTCATTCGTGTTGTTATGTTCTCATTGCTGATTTTCACTGCACTCACTTTTTTTTTTTTGAGTCAGAGTCTCACTATCACCCAGGGCTGGAGTACAGTGGCACACTCATGGCCATCACAGCCTTGACCTGCTAGGCTCAGGCGATCCTCCTGTCTTAGCCTTCCAAGTAGCTGAAACTACAGGCATGTGCCACCATTCCCAGTTAGTGTTTTTTTGTTGTTGTTTTTTTGTTTTGCTTTATTGTAGAGAAGAGGTCTCCCCATGTTGTCCAGGCTGGTCTCAAACCTGAGGGCTCAGGTCATTCTCTCACCTATGTCTCTCAAAGTACAGGGATTACAGATGTGAGCCACCACACATCAGGCTGCATTCACTTTTAAAGTAAAGTTTCGAACAGGATAGAGATTCCATTAGCAAAACCTAAATTTCTAAACCAACCATCTTCGACAAAGCCTCCCCATCAACCACTAGGGAGAGGAGAACCTATTCAGTAAATGGTGCTGGGAAAACTGGCTGACCGCATGCAGAAGATTGAAACAGGACCCCTTCCTATCACCATACAAAAAAAATCAACTCTAAACGGATCAAAGACCTAAAGGTAAAACCTCAAACTATAAGAAGCTTAGAAAATGCAGGAGACACCCATATGGAAATTGGAACTGGCAACCAAGTCCTGATCAAAACCCCAAGTGCCCATGCCATAAGAGATAAGATAGACAAGTGGAACCTCATCAAAGAAAAGCTTCTGCAAGGCAAAAGAAACCATCAAGATAACGGGGAGACAGCCCACAGAATGAGAAAAAGTATTTGCCAACTGTGTGTCTGACAAAGGCCTAATATCCAAGATCTTCAAGGAACTCAAACATGCTGAAAGAAAAAAAAACAAACAGCCCCATTAAAAAATGAGCAGAAGACAGGAATAGACACTTCTCAAAAGAAGATATACGGGCAGCCAACAGACACATGAAAAAGTGCTCAGCCTCACTGATCATCAGAGAAATACATATCAAAATCACATTGAGATACCACCTAACACCAGTAAGAAAGGCCATCATTAATAAAACAAACAACAACAGATGCTGGCAAGGATGCAGAGAAAAAGGAATGCTCCTACACTGCTGGTGGGAATGCAAACTAGCGCAACCTCTTTGGAAAACAGTGCAGTGATTTCTAAAAGAACTAGAAATTGACCTTCCTTATAACCCAGCAATCCCCCTACTAGAAAGATACCCAGAGGAACTTAAATCATTCTACAAAAAAGATACCTGCACATGCATGTTTATTGCAGCACTATTCACAATAGCAAAAACACGGAACCAACCATGTTGCCCATTGAAACTGGACTGGATAAAAAAATGTGGTACACATACACAATGGAATATTATGCAGCCATAAAGGACAAACATGGATTTTGCGGCAACTTGAATGGATTTAGAGTCTATCATACTCAGTAATCTATCACAGAAACAAAGAAGAGAGTACCACGTGTTCTTACACATAAGGAGACCTTGAATATTTACCATAATACTATGAGAGAGGGATTGGCAGTAGCAGGATAATGCCAGGGGGAGGGGGACCACAAACACACACACATACACACACACACACACACAAATAAGGGTATCTGATCTCAAACTAGGCAAAGTGGGGGCCAAAGGAGGTCCCAACTTTACCTGTATACGGGTAGCCAACAGACACATGAAAAAGTGCTCAGCCTCACTAATCATCAGAGAAATACAAATCACTTATATACCTAATCCTGAATTGTACCCCACATCTTTAAAATAAAAGTTTAAAATAAATAAAATAAGGTTCCATTTGGAATGGAACCTCTTGAAATTGTCAACAAAAGCCTGGTGATCTACACCATCAGTTTCACAAATATTTGTTATTTGAAAAAATGCTGGTTCTTCAAAAACACATCCCTGGTATCTTGGTCTTTTTGTTTTAAAACAAAAAGAGAGAGAAGCCTGGCATGGCGACCACAGCCTGAAGTCCCAGACACGCAAGAGGCTGAAGTGAGAGGACTGCTTGAGTCCAAGAGTTCAAGGCTGCAGTGCACTAAGATCAAGCCTGAGAATAGTCACTGCACTCCATCCTAGACAACATAGCAAGAACCTGTATTTTAAAAAAAAGAGAGAGAGAGCCAGGCTCGGTGGCTCAGCCTGTAATCCCAGCACTTTGGGAGGCCGAGGCAAGTGGACTGCCTGAGCCTGCAAGTTTGAGACCCAGCCGGGCAACTTGGTGAGACCTCATCTCTACAATAAATCAAAAAAATTAGCTGGGTGTGGTAGCACGTGTCTGTAGTTCCAGCTACATGGAAAGCTGAGGTGGAAGGATTGCTGGAGCCCAGCAGGTTGAGGCTGCAGGGGCCGGGAGCGTGCCACTGCACTCCAGTCTGGGCGACAGAGTGAGACTTCAACTCAAAAAAAAAAAAAGAGAGAGAAAGCGCTGATCACAGTGGCTCACAGCTGTAATCTCAGCACTCTGGGAGGCAGAGGAGAGGGGACTGTCTGAGTCCAGGGGTTTGAGACCAGCCTGGGCAACTTGGCGAGATCTCTTCTCTACAATAAATCAAAAGAATTAGCCAGGCATGGTGGTAAGTGCCTGTGGTTCCAGCTACTTGGAAGACTAAGGTGGAAGAATCACCTGAGCCCAGCAGGTCAAGGCCTCAGAGGCCATGAGCGTGCCACTGCACTTCAGCCTGGGCAACAGAGATTTCTACTCAAAAAAAAGAGAGAGAAGGCTGGGCATGGTGGATTAAGCCTGTAATCCCAGCACTTTGGGAGGCTGAGGTGAGAGGATTGCCTAAACTCAGGGGTTCAAGACCAGCCTGGGCAACTTGGCAAGATCTCGACTCTACAATAAATCAAAAAATTAGCCAGGTGTGGTGGCATGTGCCTGTAGTTCCAGCTACTTGAAAGGCTGAGGCAAAAGATCACCTGAGCCCAGCAAGTCGAGACTGTGGTGGCCGTGAGTATGCCACTGCAGTCCAGCCTGGGTGACAGAGTGAGACTCCAAACTCAAAAAAAAAAAAAAGTAAAGTATAAAAGATAAAAAGAGAAGACAAAATGACAAGAACAATGAAAAGAACAGATAATATTAACTCTGAATCTAAAACAGGTTGTAGAGCTGCTCCCAATGCTGTAACTTGATCATGAAGCACACTGATTAACGAGTCTCCCGTTACACCAACATAAGAAATCCACAGACAATGGACTAAGCCATCACCTTCCTTGTATTACAATCTCATGTATTTGCTCTGGATGCTGCACTGCCAAACCATACTTAACCACTAAAAGTCATGTACGTATTTGGTAACATCCAATTTTTTTTTTTTTTTGAGTTGGAGTGACTCCTGAGCCCAGGTTGGAGTGTAGTGGCACGCACGCTCACGGGTACCCCAGTGTCCATCTTCTGGGCTCCAGCGATCCTTCCACCTCAGCCTTCCAAGTAGCCGGAACTAGAGATGTGCGCTACCACACCCAGCTATTTTTTATTTTGGGTCTCGCCAAGTTGCCCGGGCTGGTCTCGAACCTACAGACTCAGGCAATCCACTCGCCTCGGCCTCCCAAAGTGCTGGGATTACAGGCTGAGCCACCGAGCCCAGCCTTTTATTTTTTTTTTTTGACTTGGAATCTTACTCCATCACCCAGGCCAGAAACAGTGGCACACTCACAGCCACCGCAGCCTCGACCTCCTGGGCTCAGGAGATCTTCTGCTTCAGTCTTCCAAGTAGTTGGAACTACAGGTGTGTGTCACCATGCCTGGCTAATTTTTTGATTTATTGTAGAGACGAGATCTCACCAAGTTGCCCAGGCTAGTCTAGAACCCTGGGCTCAGGCAATCCTCTCGCCCCAGCGTCCCAAAGTGCTGGGATTACAGGCCTGAGCCACTGCGCCCAGCTGGGCTTTTATCTGACCTCCATCATCTGTAGTTGTATAGCTAAGGAAAATGTCTACAAAGAAAAAGTATTATGAGGACTGAATGAAACAGTATATAAAACACCCATTACTAGCTGCCTCAGTCCAGTTGAAAATTTATCACAAAACCCCAGAATGAATTTTATAGGCACATATATAAAAACCCTCAAAATCTGCTTACATTAAACTCAATTCTAATATCTGGTTTCCTAAGCCACAGCAGTTTAGAAGCAAAAAGTAAGAAAAGAAAAACTTCCCACAATAAAGTACAGAGGCAGAAGTACTACAAAGCAAGCACTCAATACCATAGCCACTTGAGGAGTTTAGAGACAAAACCTACAAACTTCAATAAGCCTGTGATTCCATATTCCAGTCTATCATATTTACTGTCCAAAATGCTGACCAGATGTTACCCCCACAAAAAAGATAT
The DNA here is from genome assembly GCA_963574415.1 of Tarsius wallacei. Classification (NCBI taxonomy): domain Eukaryota; kingdom Metazoa; phylum Chordata; class Mammalia; order Primates; family Tarsiidae; genus Tarsius; species Tarsius wallacei. The sequence goes on from CAUYQG010032938.1 coordinate 9,253, forward strand.
CACACTTACGACACAATAATCACTTCCTAAATGTAAATTCCTTTTATGCAAAATCACGTATACACAGATGATATTTCTTTTTTTTAACTTTTTTATTTTAAAATTGTAGGTTACGAGTCAGGAGATATTTTATTTAATAAAAAACACTCAGGTTGGGCACAGTGGTTCATGTCTGTAATCCAAGCACTTTGGGAGGCAGAGGCAAGAGGATTGCCTGAGATCAAGGGTTCGAGACCAGCCTGAGCAACTTGGCGAGATCTTATCCCTACAATAAATCAAAAAATTAGCTAGGTGTGGAGATGCATGCTTGTGGTTCCAGCTACTTGGAAGGCTGAGGTGGAAGGATCGCCTGAGCCCAGCAGGACAAGGCCGCTGTGGCGGTGAGCAGTGTGCCACTGCACTCCAGCCTGTGCAACAGAGCGAGACTCTGACTCAAAAAAAAACAAAAAATAGTTCAATGTCTGAAGTCAATATGTAGGTACCAACATCAATTCTCTGGTTTTGAAAATACAGTAAAGCTATACAGGATGCCTCTATTTGAGGAAGCTGGGTAAAGAGTACCAGGACTCTCCAAACTACCTTCAACTTCCTGTGAGTCCACAATCATTTCCAAATAAAAAGTTAAAAAATAGGCAGGGTGCGGTGGCTCAAGCCTGTAATCCCAGCACTTTGGGACGGAGGTTGTTTGTCTCAATTTTATCTTTTTTGTTTTTATCAGTGTTGTTTGTCTCAATTTATCTTCTTTTTTTTCAGTTGGAGTCTCACTCTGTTGCCCAGACTGGAGTGCAGTGGCTGCTCCTGGCCACTGCAGCCTCTACCTGCTGTGCTCCAGTGATCCTTCCGCCTCAGCCTTCCAAGTAGCTGGAACTACAGGCACGCACTACCATACCCAGCTAATTTTTTTATTTATTGTAGAGATGAGGTCTCGCCAAGTTATCCAGGCGGGTCTCAAACCCGCGGGCTCAGGCAATCCACTCACCTCAGTCCCCCAAAGCACGGAATTACAGGCTGAGCCACCGGGCCCGGCTTATCTTTTCTTTTTTTTAAAGGCAGGGTCTCCTTCTGTCCCCCAGTCTGGAATGCAGTGGCGTGATCTTGGCTCACTGCAGCCTCAAACTTCTAGGCTTAAGCAGCCCTCCCGGCCAGGCTCGGTAGCTCAGCCTGTAATCTCAGCACTTTGGGAGGCCAAGGTGAGTGGATTGCCTGAGCTCGCGGGTTCGAGACCCACCCAGGAAACTTGGCGAGACCTGTCTCTACAATACATCAAAAATTAGCTGGGCGTTGTGGCATGCACCTGTAGTTCCGGTTCCTTGGAAGGCTGAGGCAGAAGGATAGCCGGAGCCCAGCAGGGAGAGGCTGCGGTGGCCAGGAGCATGCCACTGCACTCCAGCCTGGGTGACAAAGTGAGACTCCAACTCAAAAAAAAAAAAAGATCAGCCCTCCCGCTTCAGTCTCCCAAGTAGCTGGGACTAGGCACATACCACCACACCGGGCTAATTTTTTTTTTTTTTTTTTTTTTAGGGTAGAGTTGGTATCACCCAAGCTGGTCTTGAATTCATGGCCTCAAGCGATCCTCCCTCCTTGGCCTCCCAAAACACTGAGATTACAGGCATGAGCCACCACACCCAATCTCATAAACTTAAAAAAAAAAAAAATTCTGGCTGGGCTTGGTGGCTCAGACTGTAATCCCAGCACTTTGGAGGCTAAGGTGAATGGACTGCCGGAGTCCAGGAGTTCAAGACCAGTCCAGGCAATTTGGCAAGACCTCATCTTTACAATAAATCAAAAATTAGCTGGGCCTGGCAGCGCGTGCCTGTAGTTCTGGCTACTCCTTGGAAGGCTGAGACAGAAGGATCACCGGAACCCTGCAGGTTGATGCTGGGGTGGCCATGAGCATGCCACAGTGCTCCAGTCTGCGTGACAGACAACTTAAAAAAAAAAAAAGCATTCTAGTATGTATTATAGTTTAGAAAAATTTTAGAAAATATTAGAAAGCTTCATATTTGTTAAGATTTATAAAAGTGGGTTTAACTGTAATTCACTTTACTAAATCACTATATTTTCCCTACAATAAAAAATTGTTACTGTATCCACAAATTACATATGATTTTTCTCAATAACATACATTTTAAAGGAATGATGACTCTTACCTTTCTTTAATTCCTCATACCTCTTAATATAATATGGTATAAAAATTGCCAAACACAGAAAAAAGAATGGAGGGATGAGAGGAAGGAAGATAAACATCTTAGGTTCACATTTAGTGTGATTAAACAGCATCAACACTGAAAAGCACTCAAATTTTTTTTTATTTTTTGAGTTGGAGTCTCACTCTGTCACCCAAGCTGAAGTACAGTAGCACGCTAATGGCCACCACAGCCTCGACCTGCTGGGCTGGGCTCAGGCAATCCTTCCGCCTCAGTCTTCGTAGCTGGAACTACAAGCATGCACCACCCACACCTGCCTAATTGTTTGATTTATTACAGAGATGAGATCTTGCCAAGATGCCCAGGATGGTCTCGAACCCCTGAGCTCAGGCAATCCTCTCGCCTCAGCCTCCCAAAGTGCTGGGATTACAGGCTTGAGCCACTATGCCTGGCAGCACTCAATTTCAAAAGACACGCAGTCACACACATACACATACATGGACTCTCACCTTTTTCCTCTGCAAGTGAACTATACTACAGTCAATCTTTAATTTCCTTACAGGACTACTGAGACTTTTTAAATGATTTCCTTTAAAATGATTTCTTTGAAATAAACTATAAAATCAGACTCCTGTATACATTCTTTTTTGTGATAATTGATTTTTCAACTAGGGGAATTAAAGGAGGGAACAGTCAATACAGTCATGTGAAGTATAAATTAGCTGGGCATGGTAGCGTTCAGAGTTTATCAATCTACAGTTCATCAATTATGAAATAAGTAACAATCCTTTTAGTTCAAATTACCACTACAAGTTTTGTTCATTCAACAAATATGTCCCGAATCAGGCTCTGGACTAGAGTTCATTGCTCTCAGTGAACCCACCATATTCTGTTGTATTAGGCTAGACCTGAGTCCCATAGAAACCTAAAGTTCCCTTTTCTATTCATCTGTGTATCCCCAAAACATTCAAGGTTTTTATATAAATTATAAATCTACCATGCAACATGATATTCTACTGCCAACACAAGGGCTCAAATTTTGATCCTGTAATTGTTTAATCTAATTCTCTTCCAGACTAAAGTTTCTTAACTCCTTTACTACTGACATTTTAGACTAGGTAATTCTTCGTTGAGAGGTTGTCCTCTGCAGTGTAAGATGTTTACCAGCATCTCTGACCTCTACTCACAAGATGCCAATAGCACCTTCCCAGTTGTGACAATGAAAATTGTTTCTAGATATTGTCTAATGTCACCTAAAGGGCAAAATCACAATTACACCCTCCCCATGCCCGCTAATCTTCCCGCCACTGAGAATACTACTGAGACCATGAAAATTTGGGGGTTGGGAATGTCAGAAGATGGAGGGAATAGATGGGGTGATACCAAAGTGGGACAGGGTTTTTGGGGGGAGTAATGAAAAATTTTTTTTTGAGTCGGAGTCTCACTCCATTGCCCAGGCTGGAGTGCAGTGGCACACTCACGGCCACCCCAGTGTCAACCTGCGGGGTTCCAACAATCCTTCTGCCTCAGTCTTTCAAGTAGCCAGAGTTACAGGAGCACACTATCACGCCTAGCTAATTTTTGATTTATTGTAGAGATGAGGTCTCACCAAGTTGCCCGGCTTATCTCGAACCCTGGGCTCAGGCAATCCTCTTGCCTCGGCCTCCCAAAGTGCTGGGATTACAGGCTGAGCCACCGAGCCCAGCCTGAAAATGTTCTAAAACCGTGGTGATGGATGCACAGCTCTGTGAAAATACTAAAAACCATTGAACTGTATTAATTTAAATGGCTGAATTGTATGGTATGTAAATTATATTTCAATACAGCTGTTTTTTAAAAATTCAGATTCTGAACTCCATCCCAGATCTAACAAACGATCAGAATCAAAGGAAGAAAGCCAGAAGTACTCCAGGATCACCCAGAGGACATTTGGGGTACACAGCAGCACAATGATAAACATGTCATACCACAAGATGCACAGACTGGCCAAGAGGAGACGGAGCTTGCTGAGCACTTCCCAATGGCTAACTGTGTGTAAAACAGTATAAAATATAACTAGGCCAGGCGCGATGGCTCAAGTCTGTGATCTCAGCACTTTAGGAGGCGAAGGGATTGCCTGAGTCCAGGGGCTCAAGACCAGTCCACCCGGACTATGTGGCGAGATCTCGTATCTACAAAAAAATGAGCTGGGCGTAATGATGTGCGCCTGCAGTTCCAGCTGCTTGGAAGGCTGAGACAGAAGGATCGCCCAAGCCCAGCTTTCTGTCAACTTGATCTATCAATCACTAAAAGAGGTGTGTTGTGTTGAAGTTTCCAACTACGATACTATATTTTCTATTTCTTCTTTCAGATCTATCCATTTTTACCTCATTTTTACTTTTACATTGTGCTGTAGCTTCATACACATTTAGGATCATATGTTATCAGAAAATTTACTCCCATATTTTAGGTAATGCCCTCTTCATACCTGAAATTTTTCCTTGTTCTGAAATTTACTTTTTCTGAAATAAATACAGCTACTCTAGCTCTCTTTTGATTGGTGCTGGCATGGTATACCTTTCACTGTCCTTTTACTTTTACCTAAGTCATTAAATTTAAAGTCTGTTTCCTTTAGCCAACATATATTTGAGTCTTGTTTACTTATCTACTCTGACAGTATATTTAATTGATATGCTTACATCATTCATCATTCATATTTAAGTGATATTGTTATGGTTAGATTTAATATCTGTCCTGTTTTTTTTTTAGCAGTTTTCTGTTTGATGTATTTGTTTGTTGTTTTTTTTAGTCGGAGTTTCACTCTTTCGCCCAGGTTGGAGTACAGTGGCACACTCATGGACACTGCAGCCTCGACCTGTTGGGCTAAGGTGATCCTTCCTTCTGCTTCAGCCTTCCAAGTAGCAGGAACTACAGGTACGCACCACCATGCCCAGCTAATTTTTTTTTTTTTAATTTATTGTAGAGACCAGGTCTTGTCATGTTGCTCAGGTTGGTCTCAAACCCATGGGCTCAGGCAATCCTCTCATCTCTGCCTCCCAAAGTGCTGGATATATTTTTTTGGTTTGTTGTTGTTGTTGTTTTTGGAGTTTTTTTGAGTTGGAGTCTCACTCTGTCGCCCAGACTGGAGTGCAGTGGCCACTCCCAGCCACCGCAGCCTCGACCTGCTGGGTTCGGTGATCCTTTCACCTCAGCCTTCCAAGTAGCTGGAACTACAGGTGTGCGCTACCACACCCGGATAATTTTTTTGATTTATTGTAAAGATGAGGTCTCACCAACTTGTCCAGGCGGGTCTCGAACCCGCGGGCTCAGGCAATCCACTCACCTCAGCCTCCCAAGGCGCGGGATAACAGGCTGAGCCACCGAGCCCGGCTATTTTTTTGTTTCTTACCTCTCCCACTTTTGCTCTCTCTAGTTCTATTTGACCATTTTATATTATTCCACTTTATCTCTTAGCAAATCAATAATCATGTTTAAAAAATTTTTAGTGGTTGCTCT
>CAUYQG010032941.1:0-74161 GCA_963574415.1 Tarsius wallacei
TGTAGATTGCCTTAGGTAGGATGGACATCTTCACAATGTTGATTCTTCCAATCCATGAGCATGGGATGTTTTTCCACTTGTTTGTGTCATCTTTGATTTCTTTGAGCAGTGTTTTGTAGTTTTCATTGTAAAGTTCTTTCATGTTTCTGGTAATGAAGATGCCGAGATATTTCATTTTTTTGTGGCTATTGTGAATGGGATTGTGCTTTTTATTTGGGTTCCTATTTGTTTATTACTGGTGTAACAAAATGTGATTGTCTTTTGCACATTTATTGTATACCCTGAGACTTTGCCAAAGTCCTTTATCAGTGTAAGGAGGTTTTTGACAGATTCATTTGAGTTTTCAAGGTACACAATCATGTCATCTGCAAAGAGAGATAACTTGGCTTCCTCTTTTCCTATTTGGATACCCCTGATTGCCTTCTCTTCTCTGATTGCCCTAGCCAGGACTTCCAATACTATATTGAACAGGAGGGGTGAGAGTGGGCAGCCTTGTTGTTCCAGATTTCAGGGGAAATGATTCCCATTTTTGTCCATTTAGGAGTATGCTGGCTGTGGGTTTCTTGTAGATGGCTTTTACTATTTTGAGGTATGTTCCACGTATGCCTAGATGTTTGAGGGTTTTTATCAAGAAGGAGTGTTGTGTTTTATCAAAAGTTTTTTCTGCATCTAATGATGTAATCATGTGGTTTTTTGTTTTGACATCTGTTGATGTATTTAATTACATTTTGGTTTTACGAATGTTGAACTGGACTTACATCTGGGATGAAGCCTACTTGGTCATGATGGATGATTTTTGAGATGTGTTGTTGAATTCGGTTTGCTAGGATCTTGTTGAGAATTTTAGCATCTATGTTCATCAAAGATATTTGCCTGTAGTTCTCTTTCTTTGTTGGGTCTTTACCTGGCTTGGTATCAGTGTGATGTTAGCTTCGTAAAATGTTTTGGGGAGGGTTCCATCTTTCTCAATCACCTGGAATACCTTCAGTAGGATTGGTATGAGCTCCTCCTTAAATGTCTTGTGGAATTCTGCTGGAAAGCCATCTGGTCCAAGGCTTTTTTTTTTTATAGGTAGTTTTCTTATTATGTAGTCAATTTCCTTGATTGTTATTGGTCTATTTAGGGTCTCAATTTCTTCTTGTTTCAACCTAGGTAGGTTGTGTGATGTCAGAAAGCCCTCCATTTCCTTAAGGTTTTCAAGTTTGTTTCCATACAAGTGTAGTCTCTAATGATCTTTTGTCTTTCTTCAGGGTCAGATGTGACTTCATCTTTTGTGTTTCTGATTGTGTTTATTTTGACTTTTTCTCTCTTTTTCTTGGTCAGTCTAGCTAGGGGACCATTGATCTTGTTTATCCTTTCGAAGAACTAGCTTTTTGTTTCATTGATTTTTTTGTATTATCTTTTTGTCTTCTATGTCCTGGATTTGGGCTTTTATTTTGGTGATCTGTATTCTTCTGCTGAAATTAGGGTTTCGGTGGTCTTGCTTTTCCAGCTTCCTTAGGTGGTTTGTTAGGCTATTAATGTGTGATCCTTCCATTTTCTTCATGTTCGTTTGTAGATGTATGAATTCTCCTCTTACTACAGCTTTCGTGGCGTCCCAGAGATTTTGGTAAGATGTCTCTTCATTTTCATTTGTTTCCAGGTATCTTTTAATTTCTGTTTTGACTTCATTGTTGACCCAGGAGTTGTTTAGCATCATGCTATTTAGTATCCATGTCTTTGTGGGTTTTGCGGGGACCTTGCTGGTGTTAATGTATATTTTTGTTCCACTGTGGTCCAAGAAAGTGCATGGTAAAATTTCAGCCCTTTTAAATTTGCTTATGCTTGCTTTATGGCCATGTATGTGGTCAATCTTAGAGTACGTTCCATGTAGTAATGAGTAGAATGTATATTCTGTGGTCGTTGGATGGAGTGTTCTGTAGGTATCAATTAAGTCCATTTGGTCAAGAGTCACATTGAGGTTCCGGATCTTATTGCTGATTTTTTGTCCTGATGATCTGTCTAGGGTTGTGAGTGGGGTGTTGAAGTCTCCAGCTATGATTGTGTTTGAGTTGATATCTTTTTTGTTTTTACATAGAAGCTGCTTTATGAAAGTTGACACGCCTATGTTGGGTGCATATATGTTTAAGATAGATATTTCTTGTTGATGGATTGAACCTCTTATCATTATGTAGAGGCCTTTTGTATCTTTTTAAAATTTTAATAGCTTGAAGGGTATTTTGTCTGAAATTAAGATTGCGTTTCCTCCTTTCTTTTGTGTTCCGTTCGCCTGAAAGTTTTTTTCCCATCCTCTTACTTTGTGTCTGTGAGTGTCCTTTTTAGTGAGGTGAGTCTCTTGAAGGCAATAGATTGTTGCCTGGTGATATTTTATCCATTTTGCCATTCTATGTCTTTTCAGTGTTGCATTTAGTCCATTCACATTTAGGCTAATTATTGAAATGCAAGAGTTGATCCCTGTCATAAGGTTCTTACAGAGTTGTTGTTCCTGTTTGTTGGTTCTCTTTCTTTTGGTTTTGGAGTTGGTTCATGTGTGTTTTTAATCTTTTGCCTGTATTCTTGTGAAGAATGTTGTTGTTCTTTTTTCCTTTTCTTCCAGGAGGAACTTTAAATAGCCAATCTCTAATAAGCCATATTATAGCAAAAAGATGTGAAAGAAAAATGACGTTTTTCTACTTATCTATACCACTAACAATGGAAAATGGTCAGGTAGCTTATCTTGCTCCAAAAAGCATTCCTTCAACTTCTATATTATTGTGGATTGAAAAATATGACCAAAGATTTCTTCCAGTCTAGAATATGCTCCCCTTTGCAGTGTGTCTTTGTTGCTTCTTTCATTTAGTGATGGGGTTTATTGTCCCACTTCCTGAATCTGAGCTAGCCTTGTGATGGCTTTGGCAGATAGACTACTGCAGAAGTGACATAATACAATTTCCATGTCTCCACCTTAGATTTAGAAAGCCTCATAGCTTCCACCTCTTCAATCTCTCAGAATGCTACTCTGAAGGAAGCCAGTCTAGTTTGCTTGAGGATGAGAAGCCATGTGTATGGAAACCAAAACACCACAACCAAAGGCTGGCACCAACTGCTAGGCACGTGAGTAAGGCATCTTGAACCCTCTCATCCAGCTGAATTCCAGGCTACCATACATAGCCACATGAGTGAGATCAGGCAAAACCAGCAGAGGCACTGCCCAGAAAACCCACAAATGATGAGGGAAAAAAAGCCATGGTTGTAAGCCAGTAAGTTTCAGGGTGGTTTGTTACAAAGCAGTAATTAACTGCTTCTAATAGCCTCACATTTACTTAAAGTTGCCATTCTGAAGTTAATCTAACCTGGCACAAAAACCTGAGGAATGTGTGTATGTGTTTGTGTGTGTGTGTGTGTATGTGTGTGTGTGATGACAATGCACACACACAGACGTGCATGTGGCAGCATGTGACTATGCTGACATTTAGAGAATGTGAGACAAGGTGGGTTTAGAAAGCCCAGATGAATTTTTGTGGGGTGATAGTGGTTGTGATCTGCTCTTCCTCACTGCGGTTACTCCAGCATTGAAAGTTACACATAATATTCATATCGAGTTAAATGGACTCTTTGATGGGGTGGTCAACTTTCCAACCCTTTTTCATACTTGCCAAGGGTCTAGGCCCCAGTTATTGAATGCAGCAATAGTGGGATAGACAAAGACTTGTAAGGCACGTACCAGGGCAGCATTCACTTCTTGTAAAAGGTGAAGTCCATTTACACTCCTCATTTAGCTGAAGGAAAATGAGTCATTTGCTTAATGGATAATTTTAACTTGATTTCCAATAAGTGGATTAAGTAACTGAAGAACTTCAAGATATGGCAGATTGTTTGTGGAAGCACTTGGAAGAGAAATCAGAGCCAGGTCTGTCAGCAACTTGAGATGGAAAATTCCTATTAGTCAACCTATCAATAAGACTTCATTATTAAGCAACATTCCAATGTCTTGGCTTTGGTGCTGACATGTTGTAGGCATTTGCAATGTTACACCAAGGTTGCAGGCTAGCCTGATAGGCCTCATGCTGTTAGTCCACTTTGTTAAATAGAAGTTGATTTTGTATTTAGCTGTGCATGGAGTGTACAGATGAAACAAATCACTTCTATAGGCTCAACAAGATGAATAGTTGCTGTTAAAAGCTAGCAAGGAGCTGGATGCAAGATTAATATGCAGTCCCAAGTTTCACTTCCCACAATTTTTATTGATTGCGTGAAAAAGTACTAAAATTCATGATTTCTTAGGTGAGTTAGATTGAAGCTCTTGCATAGCTATAGTAGATGTAATTTCTCTGAAATGTACCATTTGTCTACAAAAATAACTTTTAATTTGGGACCACGTGCAATGAATTTTATGATGAGTGCAAAACCTTCCTGATGGTACACTCTGCCACAAACATACCCTGGTTCCCAGGCTGGCTTCTTTGCTGTCTTTGGTCTTTGCCAAATTGCCTCCTTAGGAGAATTTTATAAATGTCCTTTCCTGCTGTGGTCCAAATACCAGGACTTATTTGGTGTTTATTTTTCCGTTCCCACAAACCACAAAAGATTGAATGTTGATGTATCTTAACATTAAGATCTTTCTACTAACATCTGAATGGCATTCCAAATAATTTGACACAAAATTCCATTGTCTTTCAGTAGGTTTCAGGAAGAGAGAAAGGCTATTAAAGCCTGCCCTTAATTATTTTACTTTTCTAGTTTGGAACCTAGGTTTTGGTAGAATGAGAGAGAAGATTGGATCAGATTTGATTCAGGACATATGTTCCAGTTCTATTGCTAATAAATAATTTTAGGAAAATATATGTACACATTTCAAATAGTACACTGAGGTGTTTTTTTCTTTCTATTGAAATCCACTGTTTTAGCAAATTCTTGATTAAGTTGGAATACTAAAATATTAATTTGGTGAGGTTCATGGTTAAGCTCTATTCTAGCACCTGTATCATTTTCCATGAGTTGGTCACAATGGAAAATATAAATGAGGAGAATATTGATCTTTCTTCATCTTTTAAAAATAATTATGATATTTGATTCATATATATCTAAACGTTGCTGTATCAATGAAGGCTTAAATTTATTCATATATATTAGCTCCTTGATTATTCTGGTCAATCAAGTTTTCCAACAAATTTGAAATGTGTTCCCCCCAAAATGCCTATTCACATGCAGCATGAAACTTGAAGCTTAAAGTGTCCCTTTGGCTCAAAGTCCAGCTAAATTCCATAATTTGTGGCAGTTTTATTTTAACACTTCACTTCAAAAAATATGGAGATGTAGGGACTATAGCTATTATACACTGCTTTAAGTAAGTTATATTTTACTTTATAAATAATATTATTTTTAAATATTGTAATTGTAGAACGCACTTATGTGTGTTCCTGGAGGCCTAGATACAAACGCAAATTTCAAAGCCAGTAATCATGAGTTGTTATACTGAAATACACTTTGAAATAGGAGGAAAAAAGATAAGAAGAACCAGTGGATGGTGCTTTGGATATGCTCTAGAAGGGTACATAGTGCTTCCTAGAATGAGAGCGGGAGCAGGAATAGGTAAGAAAAACCATTCTCATTCCCACAAGAGAGATAGCGGCTCACCAGGCTAGCTATTCAGAGCAGTGTGGAACTGCCTCACCAGAAGTCCTGGCATGTCAGCCTCAACACTCTGAGCTCTGAACAGGAAGCATGGCTGATTTGTGCAGAGGCTTGCTTGATCTCCTGAATAAACAGAGTGATGATGGAATGGAGCACACGGAATTTCCTTCCGAGAGTGAACATCTTGCTCTGACCATGCACAGTAAACATATGGGAACAGAAATGTTTCCAACACCATCTCCCAGTCCAATCCCTTCTCTCTTGGTTTTCTGGTCTTCATATTACAATTTGAAGTGTGTACCTCACATTTTAGCACTCTGATTTATGAAAGTATTAAAGCCAATTTCCTGACTTATCTGTATCACAAGTCTAAATATTTATTTTCTTTGACTGTGCCTTATTGGTAAGCCTTATTACTTAAAAAATAATAATAGGCTGGGCTCGGTGGCTCAGCCTGTAATCCCAGCACTTTGGGAGGCCGAGGCGACTGGATTGCCAGATCCCACGAGTTCGAGAGCAGTCCGGGCAACTTGGCGAGAACATGTCTCTACAATAAACCAAAAATTAGCTGGGCATGGTAGCACGCGCCTGTAGTTCCAGCTACTTGGAAGGCTGAGGCAGAAGGGTAACCGGAGCCCAGCACGTCGACACTGGGGTGGCTGTGAGTGTGCCACTGCACTCCAGTTGGGCAAAGGAGGGAGACTTCAACTAAAAAATAATAATAATAGTAATTTAAAAATTGTATTTCTTGGGATAATTTCTGCTCCTGGATGTGAGAACATATAATATCTTCTCTTTAATAAGATCTTACATGAGGGCACAATTGTAGCAAAGTAGGATGTAGCTGAAATCACTGCATTCTCTCTACATTGAATTCTACTTCAAAATTAAATTACATTTTGGGAGGATTTCCATTTGTCCATATACAGATTTGAAAATCATCAGGCAGTGTACAAATCGCTTAAAAGATTGTCTTATTTTCCATATGGTCTCCAGTGTATTTTACTGCTCAGTACTATATGATTGTTTAAATGTGCTACCATTTTTAAATGGCTGAAGGATGGATCATGTTAATTTGGGCATACATTTATAGAAATGAAAAGGCATGGAATGCACATCATAGGTGTCCTTTTGTTGTAGATGTAAAATGCAAATATAAAATGCCCAAGTTAAATCTCTCCCAGGAGAAGTCTAATTGTCCCAAAATACATCAAAAATATCATGTTGAATGTGCTCTATTAGCAGTACCATGTTAATGTTCTTATCAATGTTATGTTGTTACTCTAAGTGAAGATTACAATTTTTAGTTGCTTGTATATTCATATGCTTATATGAATTGCATAGCACAATAGATAAAACATATTTTAGTCATATGTTAGTTATAGAGAACATGCCTGATTAATTCTGAATGTGTCATGACTTTGAAAATCTAAGCAAATTTAGAAAACATTCAATGGAAAACATTAAAATATATGGGTTTCATACTATCTCCTGTAAAAGTAAAATTTCCTACAAATGAAATTGCTTTTTATCCTTCTTCTCATATTGTTTCTTTCTATAACATTGAAATTATGAAACCCATGACAGTGAAAAATTAGTGTGACCTCTTGTAAGCACAATGATGTTACCTTATAATTTTCATAGAGGGTGACTATTGTGCAAATCTGTCCTCCTCTGTCTCTGGGTTGAAGGACTGTACTAAAAAGAATGCTGCTTTGAACCCCATTTAGAATTACCAGCTGACCAGAAATGCATGTCTGCATACATACCTACCCCCTCAGCATCCCTCATACACACACACACACACACACACACACACACACACACACAGAAAGAGAGAGAGAGAGAGAGAGAGAACACAACAGGGAGCTTGAGCCCTTCTGCTACATAAAATTTAGCAGCCGTTAAACAAATAATTGCTTTATTTTAGAAGCTTGTTCTAATTAAACATTAGTCACACACTCTCCCATGACCCCTGCTTTCCGTGTTAAAAAATCACCATCTTAAAAAAGCTTGCTTTATGCATTCCATAATTGCAAAAAGTTCCCAGAAGGACACAATGTTTATTGTATGGCTGCCTTTTGAAAAGGATGTGTGTGTGTGTGTGTTTGTGTGTGCACACAAATTTTTATATGTGTGTATATATGTGCACAAATGTATATATGTGTGAAGATTCATTATTGTATTTCACAAAATTTTCACAGCCATATTCTAAAAAGCATGAGGAAAATGAGAGAACAGGGGTGATGCTGGGGAAGCGAGGCTCAAGAAAGGAAAACAATAGGTACAAATTTCTACCAGTTTCCTCAGGCATCCATAGCAGCTGCTTAATGATACATGTATCATTATATCCTGGAGTAGTTGGAGGGCAGAACAGACTTGATTACACTACAGACAATTGTTTCACAATAATTCTGGGCCATTTTTCATTAGCTGTCTCCCCTCACAGCAAAACAAGGGGTAATTTTTTTAAGAAACATAACAAAACAAAACAAAACAAAACACCCTTATACCACAGTAAGTTTGTCCAGCAGTTCAAGATTTTTAATAATTCATCATGTGAAACATTTTAAGCTAAATGCTAAATTTCTCAACTATGACAACAAAAGATGAGTAAAAAAAAAGAGCTTAACTTGATTTGATAACAAAATAGGATAAATAAAAGAAATCACATGCTCACTTTTCATGATTGCACTATACATTTTTTTTTATTACCTTGCTTTGTCTGACAGGTTTTGTTACCAGTAGGGGGAATAAAAAGTGTTTGTTTTGAGTAAATTGATAAAGAATCTGATTTTATTTTAAAAGATACGTGGAAAACTATCTCCTGGTTATCATTTATATATTTTCACATAGCAGCTGCCTGACATCACGTCAAAGCCCTCTTTTAGGTTTTCTTCCTAAGGATGACAGAGAATTTCAGTCAAAATGCATGTCTTTCAAAGAGCAGCACTGGGCACTTTGGGACTCTGCCTTTCCTTCGGATGATAGTGTCAATAAGAAACAACATTTACAAGGAGCTATGTCTCTAGACACTGTGCTATGTACTTGATAGGAATTAGCTTGTATAAATATCACAGCCACTCTATGAGTGGTATGTCTATTAGTTTCATATAATAGACTGAAGTCAGGTGCTCTCAATCCATTTTCTGGCTGACCCCCTTAGACAGTCTGCAGAAACCCTTGGGTCCCTTCTTAGAGCCAATCTTTAAATGTAACAAATAAAATAAAATAAAATACATAGGATTACAAAGGAAATCAATTATACTGAAATAGTTAAGAAACTATTACAGTATTCTTCAATAACTAATAATAAGTGTAATTTCAAAGTAGGGATGAACATAAGTAATATTTTATGATAACCTCAACAATTTTGATGGGATAGGCTCTCTGTGATTTCCACTGGTGACAAAGTCATAGTATTGCAAATACTGCCCAGACTTGTTGCCTAACTTCATAATTGATAGTAAGACCTTAACTTCTAGTTTGAGATTAGTAAAAATAAAGACATACTCTTTTTTTTTCATTCAAGTTCATAGACCCCAGATACCACTGATAGTCTCACTCTCTGCCCCAGTCTATAACTACAAGCTCAAGTCTTCTTTTCTGAAATGAAGTAAAAGTAAATTAGACATCAGATTTATTAAAGTGACATGACAAATACTGTCAAGTTTAGTGAATTGGGGGCCTATTCTAAAAAAAATGGAGATACCAGTGTGAGTAGTTTCTACTATGGACACTTTTAGGTTTTAATCTAAAACATGTGATTTTGTTTCCATATATGTATATATATATATATATATATATATATATATAATGATTTGGCACTTTCAAAAATACAACAGTGGAAGAACAAGGAAGTTTGAATCTCAAAGGTTAAAGGGCCAGTGTTGACTGAAAAGGTTTCCATCTGGAACTTGGCTGTCCTTTCCTTAAGAGATTCCCCCACCTCCCCCCCACCACACTCCCCACCGGCACTACTGATTAGCTGGTGGTGCCCTTAGGTTCAACTTGCCCATTCCAACCCCTAGAGCTTCTTCCCATGTGTCCACTCACTCTTTACATGGTCTCAGCTCCTCCTCAAAGCCTTCCCTGATGCTCTCATTCTTCCTTTATGCTCTGCTTTCCTTCCTATCATCCCTGCTGCTTGGAGCACATGTTTTGTACCCAATGATGTCATCTTGTGCTTTTTGCCTAATGACTTCACATTCTTTTAAGGTATCAATCACATTGTATATTTCTTATGCATAGTTAGCATAGGAGGCTTATGGAGATTTCTTGCTGAATTTTATTTTGCCCTCTGCAACCTTGATATACAGAATTGGGATGTGTGTGTGTGTATGTATCTGCATGTGTGTGTAGGTGTTGTACAGTTAACTTTGTTTTTACTTTGTGGTATAGTCTTGAAGAATGCCAGTCTAATCCTCAGACATTTAATTACAAGTTCAAATGTTGTTTCTCTACTGAATTGGAAATGGGCATGCAATTGGCCTAGTTACAAGGATGAGAAACCTACTCCCAGCTCTGTCTACAGAAGTGACAGACACAAAAACATACTGTTATGGAATACACCAATGTCTGTTAAGCACAGAGGCATGTATTTGGCAGTGACAGGGTCATGAAGGATATATAATACATATATATTATATATATATAATATATATACACACACACACCTATGTGTGAATATATAATAGTAAATATATATATTTACATATACATAAATTATATATATATACAACTTTCTTAAGTGAAATTGCATCTTCAAATGTAAAAAGAGGGGAGCAACCAAGGCTTAGCTGGAAGTGGTTGTGAAAAACAAAATGCCAAATGCCCAGTGGAGTGTGGGATAACTGGGAGAGGCATCTGTAGAGACAGCCTCAGGCCAGACTTTAAAGTGCCTTATGGGCCTTGCCGAAGTGTTTGGACTTTCTTCTATAAATATCAAAGACCCCACAGAGATCTTGAACAGGAAGAGTGAAATCACCAGATTTGCTTCATGGATACACATCAGCAATTCTATATGCAAGCATTTAGCAAAGTATGTCTCAGGCATGCTTTCCCCAGTGTTTCAAGTCCAATTTGCCCTATGTGTTTTTACCTAACACTCTCCTTTTCCTTTTCCTCCACTTATGAAGCCAGCAGCAACCTGCATACCACAACAGAGGCAAAGTCATTATCTTGCCACAGAAAGGCAATTTCACATTGCCCTTGCTGTTGAGCCCACTGTTTTTTCACTCTATGAATTATGGCCCAGGACTAGGTCGGCAGCTGTCAGCTGAACAGCAGCCTCTATCTATTTTGTGTTGCCTGGTACAGTCTGAGAAACCTTCAAGGTTTGGCTGATGGAATTGGGAGAAGGGAAGCTTCCCTGTGCATGGCATATGGAGAAACTCAGAAAACCTGAGTTGATTTCAACATTCCCCAATAACGTTCTGGAATTAATTCCACACACACACACGCACACACACACACACACACACACACACACACACACACACAATAACTAAGTGGTAAATCTTTGTTCAAAGAAATTGAACAAGAAAAGCATCCCAGGAAGGCAGTCCTTAAAGACTTTAATATGAAGAGCCAATTTGTAAAGAAAAGGGAAACTAAGCCAGAGGACTTGGAATGTCAGAGATGGCATGATAAGACAAACATCTTTCCTAGCTTTATTCATTAATTTAGGACATCTTTGCCTGCATGCTTCAGATGCTAAGAGTCTGATTTGTTTCAAAACAAAGTGAAAAAATATTGAAATGATTCCAAATAAACCAAATTATCGTTCAGAATTCTTAACTAGATATACTGGAGATAGTAGAATAAGAACATAAGCGTTAATTTGCCCTTAACTTACCTCAAAATATTTGTTAATATCAGCAGCCACTTCCACCTGGACTGTTAAAATACATAACAGATGAACAAGAGAAAGAGGCAGGCCAGGCGACCTGTCTGTCTTTTTCAGTGGTAATATATATAGATCACACTTAAAATGGCTCTGGGGGCTATTCTGTCTGTCATGAGCATTCTCCCTCCTTGTGAAAGCTTAGTTGCAGCTCTGGGAAGGTATGTCAGGTGTCTAACCTTTTGGAATTCTACCCTTGTCAAGTAAACTTAGGAGCCCTAATATAGGAAATAGGAATAATTAGGGTAACAACATTTAGAGAATGAACAGAGGTAGAGAGAGGCAAAAAAAAAAAAGTCAGTGTCTGAAAATACCCACCAGCAAGGCTCAGAGTAAGAACAAAAGTTTGTGTCTAGGAAACAAGGTGTGGGAACTTAAGGAGAAGTCTGAAGAAGACACTGCGTTTAATAGCCTACAACCCTATATCCATTTCCCTTCCTAATAGCAACAACCCCATTTCCATTCAATCTTATTTCTATTCTCTAACCTGCATATGACATAACATCATCTAAAATCCACATGAGTCTGGAGGTCTGGGGTCCAGCAGTGGGGCTGTCAGGAAAATCCATCCATAGTAGCCAAAGTTCTTGATGAGACTTCTACAGTAAGGACAGTGTGGATGCTTCATGTGGTGTCTGGGATAATTCTGAGTTTATTGGAAGAAATAAAAATGGATCTTTCTTCAGAATGTTCATGGGACAGAGGGGGATGATCACTTTAGGAGGGTGTCTTCTTCCATTTGGCCCAAGCCTTGACCCAGACATTAGGAAACATTATTTTAGTGGGCAGTCCCTCAAGTAATCACATTTTTTTTTCCAGCTTGAAAGCATGCATGTTAAATCTCTAAAGTCAGGGGTGAAAATAAACATTACCAAAATATTCAGCAATTGGAAATCTCTTGAAGCCACATGATGCAGGTTAAGTTGAGGTTATTCATGAGCTGCTCCCAAGAGATCAGATCCCATTTCACTCATATAATGGGTTTCCTGCACTACCTTCAGCAGATCTACTTCAGTGTCTTCTAACATATTCTTTTAAAATCTTTTTTTTGCATCAAAGAGGCTCACTGAGATCTCTGAGCTCTGCACGAGAAAGGGGAAATGCAAGATAGTTGCCTTCATGGTCTGCCCTGTAATTTAAGTTCTGCCCCCAGAGTACTAGCAATAAGGTGACAAAAGTTATATCTCTTAGGACCCAAATAACTTTACACACACACACACACACACACACACATACACACTGTAGCTTGGCCAGATTTAGCAAACACAAATATAGGACACTCAGTTAGATTTAAATTTTAGATAAATAGCAAATACAATTTTAACCTAAGTATGCCCCAAATACTGCATGGGCAGATTGCAGGGATTTTGCTTATATACATAGTTGTGACTCATTGAGTAAGAAACACTCTGGAGATAATGGCTCTGCATTGGCTGAGAAAGATGGTGGACTAGGAGACAAGAGGAGATTTTAGTATTGGTGTGTGAGCAGTGATGATTCTTAGAAAGAGTGACTTTGTGTCCCGGTTCTCCAGCCCTATGACCTTTGGGAAGTGATTTTACTTGTTTGAGCTCAGTTGCCTTATCTGTCAGATTAGGATAATTACAGTAGTAATAGTCAACATTTTCTGAATGCTTGGTGAAGGTACTCTTCTAAAGTTTTTACATGTATTGTTTGATTTTACCCTTACAACCATGCTATGAAGTGGCAGTCATTATTAGTAGTTTCCCCATTTTATGTCTAGGCATCTAGGACACAGAGAAGCTAGGTAACTTGCCCAAAGACAGAGCTGAATGTGATGGAGCAGAGATGGATTCTAATCTAGGAAGCAATATTAACTCTGTGGTGTCATGAAGTAAGGGGTGTGTGGCACCAAGCCCAGTGACGAGTATAGAGTCAGTGCTTGATTTGAGCTATTATCAACCTTAGAGGAGCAGCTTGGCCTGGAAGAAGCAATCAAGAAAAGAAAAATTAGAGACTTCTCTTGGCAGAAGCAAGTGACTCAAACCCGAAGAGTTCTTGTGTTCGTTGCTCCCCACCCTGCACCCCTCACCAGCTAGGACACAGAAGAGTCAAAGAGAGAGGCTTTGCTGCACTCCTCTGACCTAAGACTTGATGTCCTCAGCGTTGGCTGCTCTGGCCCAGATAACCTCCATGGCTGAGCCACTAAAAGGCATAAAGGACTTCAAAGGCCTGACTTTCAGGCTTCCAGTTTACTTTTTTGTTGTTTTTTACATAGTCATTAATTTATTCAAAAGAATTTACTGAGTTTCTTCTATGTTACATGTACTGGGTGTTGGGTGAGGTCTCCAGAACATCAATATGAACACAGCAGACCTCTGACCATGATCACGCAGTGTGTGGGGAGACAGAGCTATAAATATATGATTTTCAGCAACACAGCAGGAGTGGCTCAGAGTTCAGAGTGAGGTGGTGTGAGGGTAGGTGATCAGATCAGAGAAGACTCCATGCGGGAGATGTTGCTGAAGAAAGGACTTGAAGGGGAAACACTAGTAGCTGACATATATTGAACTGCTACTGTGCCCCAGAAACTACCCTAAGAGTTGTAATTGTGTTAACTCATTGAATAACAAAGGCACTACTATTACCACCATAATAGCAGGAACAAGGAAAACTAAGTTTAAGTAACTCAACCAAAGTTGCACTGTCATTATGCAGCTGAGCTAGGATTTGAACCCAGGCAGTCTGTGCTTCTCACCACTCTGTCATTGTTCTGATCAAACAAGGGTTTTGTTTCCTGATTAGAAAATGGGCAAGGGGTCACAGCCACAGAACAGCAAGATGCACATGACAGGGATGGCGAGGTGTGAGGAGAGAGTTCTGGGTGACACTAGGGAGGGGTATATTGCAAGACTTCCTCTGCTAGCATAAGTCATTTGGATTTTAGTTTGTCAAATGTGAGAAATCCTGGGAGGGTTTGAAGCATCAAATGGAAAGATCAGTTCTACATTTTAGAAAGATAACTCACCAAAAGAGGGAAAATGCACCAACTAAAGGTGAAGCTGGAGGCAGAGAGACCAATTGGAAGATCCTTGCCATGGTCCATCTCAAATGGGAGGGATAGACTTCTGTCTGCCTGGAGTGTGGTCTTTCAGGACATGGAATTTATTTGAAACGAATATTAACATGGATGGGAATGTATGTGATTTTTTTGGCACTTTATCCAAGAATTCTCCCTGCAGGTGTCAATGCAATAAAGCAATTAATGGTAAGGCAAGATGATCCAGTAATTGAAAATGAATGTTATGGGGTTTCATCCCAGTAAACTATAAACCCTATAATCCTTCCTAAATGTAACTACAAATCTTCTTTCTTTGCAATAAATATTTAATAACAGGGGATTGCAGAGGAAGGCTATATTTCAAAAATCTTAATTGCTTTAAAGAAACCATCTGCAGACTTAGGTATTATCACACCTAATTGCTGCTAAAACGCATTTATCAACTGAGATGATCAACTGAGATGTAAGCAATGAGTTTTGGGTGGGTAGGCCAGAAGATTGACAGCTTGGTTGTTTCTAACTCAGCCTTTGTATGGCTCGCATTTTTAAAGATTCAACTTATCTCTTATCTTAGACTGTCTAATGCAATCCTATCTTCTGTTTCATTAGTAGAGTATAGAATTTTCTATTTTTGTCTGAATTTTGTTTTAGACAATTCTTTCTTTCCTATGCCTTAAGTGCTCAGAACTTATTTTTAAAGTCATAAGTAACTATTGATGTCATTTCCTTGTCTTTAGTTATCTTCTGTCCTACTCATTAACTAATAAATTCAACAAAAATATATTAAGCATCTATTTTGGTCCAGGCACTATTCAAGTCTCTCAGATAAACAATGAACCAGAGAAATGAAGTCACTGCTTCTTCAGACTTAGGTTGGTCTGGAATACAGATGTTAAACATATCAAACATATAAAACTACCAGAGCCAGATTCCCCAGACAGACCATGTTAAGCATTTTGGGCTTTATTCTAGGTAAAATTAACGCATAATGAAAGAACAATCACTGAAACCAAGATTATTGTTCCTTGATAAGCCTCTTGACTTTCTGAAATTGATAAAACAGTGTGAATGGTATGGAATTGCCAGCGGGTTAATGGGGGACACAAATAACTCTTATTCTTGTCTTGGCCTTTCCACTGACAATTTTAATTTACTTAAAAATAAATTTGTTATGTTATTTGAAAATAAATATTATTTTTCACATCCCATCTAGATGAGAAATTAAACACAAAAACTTACATTTCTGTAATACATGAAATGGGAACTAATATGTTCACAGAAACAATCAATTTTTTTCCAGAGAAACTATCATGATTCAAAGTTAATCTGTTCCAAGGAAAGGAACTGGAATTGGTTACTGACATGCAATCATTCATTTCTTATTTTACCAACAGTAATTAAATTGCCCGGAACTGTTGTCATTTAACAGCCTATTAATTGACTAATGTGCATTACTTGCATTCAGAATATAGGTGAAATCCAGGGATTAAGCAAGAAGAAAAAGAGATTTGCAAACTCCGCCTGTCATCTTGAAAGGGGTAAATTTACCTCAGATTGCAAAGTAATTTATAAATGCACAAGTAGCTTTTATTTCAGAAGAGGGAAATATGTTGGTCTGAAATTACAGGAGCAGCCAGAGTCCTGCAGTCCCCTGAGGGCTACCGAAGTTATCTCTTGAAACCTTTCTCATGAGCGGAATGACCCACTGTCCCTTCCCATCAACAGAATTCCTTCTTCTGCAGTAACTGTTTTTTTTTTTCATGAAAGGTCTCACTATTGCCAATTGTTTAGGTTGCTTTTTAGACATGTTATTTACATTCCTAGTTGGAGTCATTGTTATTTGTCTAATGGTCACATAGAACTTTTCCACATATCTATGCTTTGTCTTCTTTTCCAGTTTTCAAAATTTAAATATAAATGTTTTATAGGAATGCTGCAACATATTTGGAGAGTCTGGACTGCTTGTTAGTCAAAGTCTGAGGCTTCCTGAGATTTTGTATTTTTGAGTTTCCAGTATGTTGAATAGGCCTGGGACACGGAAGGTGTCAAATGATGTTCAGTGAATTGAATTGGGACCGGTTTCTCAAAATCTTAAATTGCCAGCAAGCTAAAGGCCAGCATCAGCTTCACTCACAAAATTTTATTTAAATGATTGTATCCCCAAACAACATTTCTATCAAATTACCTCGAGCACAATAAGAGTTCACATCTTTCTGTGTCTAGAAACGTCTTCCTCTTCTTGGACTTCAGGCAGAAAGTCAGATCCTTAAAAATCACATTGCCATTGCTGGGAAATCATTTTGCCTAAGCTCAGTATAGCATCAGCAAGTATTTATACTTCTTGTTTCAGAGTTGTATGTTCTGCTGACCTTGCCCAAGTAACATCTCCCTAGAGGTGACTCCTTTTGCTGCTCCATGCCTCAGTTTACTCTCCGTGAAATGGAGATTAAGAATGCCTTTCTAATTCACTGACAAGTGTTTCAGTTGGAGAATTGCCCTGATAGGGAACTAAAGGTATGAATGGGACAAAATGAAGGAAGATGTCATTGTCCTTTTCACGTGGGCTCCTTGGTAGCTTATTCCCTTTTACCTCTCATCCTTTGTGGATGACATTAAATGGTCTCATTTATTTCTCCAATAGAATATTCTGTGGTCTTGTTTCTAAATATTGACTCTTTGGTGGTAATAGATGAAATGCAGGGGGTAAGATTAAGCTGTGTGCCCCAAACATAAATTTAGAATCGACTTATTTACCCTTAGTTACATGTTGGCCTCTGGTTGAAAGAGTTCTCCTTGGACTGGTCGCAGTGGCTTAAGCCTGTAATCCCAGCACTTTAGGAGTCTGAGGCAAGAGGATTGCCTGAACTCAGGGGTTCAAGACCAGCCTGGGCAACCTGGTGATGCCTCGTCTCCACAATATATCAAAAAATAAGCCAGGTGTGATAGCACCTGCCTGTAGTACCAGCTACTTAGAAGGCTGAGGTGGAAGGATCACCTGAGTCCAGCAGGTCGAGTCTGTGGTGGCCGTGAGCATGCCACTGCACTCCAGTCTAGGTGACAGAGTGAGACTCCAACTCAAAAAAAAAGGCAAAAAAAAAAAAAAAATAAGAAAGAGGCCTCCTCTTAAGTAGATAACATGAGTGGAATTGTAGGTATCAATAAATGGAAGGTGAGATTGTAAATTATTTGTACCCACCTAGGCTAATATGTGACCTTGGGTAAGTCTAAGCCTCAGTTTATTCATCCATAAAATGACAAGGTCAGAACAGGAATTCTGCTACATGTCTATAAATTAAAGAGAACTGATTGCATTGATGGAAAAGGAATTCAATTAGGTTTGTGCATTTCTCTGAAATCAAGACCAGCTCAAACCAAACTTTTCTAAAGAAGGTAAAATATATGTTGCCTTTCTTTCTGGATTCTTTACAAAATACTTTAACATTCCTCACATCCCTCAAAGCAAACTACCCATAGGATTAGCCTTACCATGCTCTATGTTTATGTATACAATCTGTTAACTTTTCATTTTAAGGCCAAATTTGCGTGACAAGATAAAACCCCTAGCATCTCTCTGTGAAAGACTGGTAGAAGAGAGAATAATGGCTCAATGGTTACTCTTGGATCCTCCCAAACGATGTTATGACAGAAGTCCTAACTTGATGCCCTATCGTGTAGATTTCCTGTGATATCACTTGAGTTTCTGCTTCAGCGACATCTTCCCATTAAACAATACTTTTTGAGTACAGATCTTCAACCAACATGGACCCACCTCTCTATATTCCATTTTTTAGTTAATAAAAATAGAACTTTACTCAGTATCTGCTAGTGTGCACATCAGATGCTGTGTCCAAGCGCATCACATATATGCTGTCTGCTCAATGTCCAGGATAGGCAGAGTCATTTCTCAATATCACTTCAAAAATACTATGAAAGCATCAAACCAATATCTTTCTTCTCTCAGAGGCATTTGATTCCAAGCTTTATTTATAACTATGGAGTGAAAAGCTTCATTTCATAGAAAGGAGATGGCTGTTACCCGGAGAGAATCAGGAGTTTGGGAAGGGCTTAGGGACCCTTTACAATGTGCTGGGTATTAAGCAGCAGAGATTCTTTCCTTTGCCAAAGGTCAAACAGGATCCAACAGAAGAAAGTACTGCCTGGCACTGTGCAGTCCCATTAAAAGCCATAAATAAATGCATGCAACTAATATCTGGATAGTATTCTAAATTTGGATCCAAAGGACAGCATAGCACACTTTATTAACAAATTGCTGATCTGAGAATTTTCTAGGAGAAGCCATTGTGTATTGTGTATCGTAAGTTGATGGTTCAACTAATGCCTCTGTAGAAATCTGTAGACAGAACAGCCAGATTGGCTAGCTTACAAATTGCAGCATTATTTTTCCTAAATCCCCAACATTCATGATTTCATTTCGGTAAAACAGTAATTTAAACAATGATTAAATGTGTAAGAAGAAAATATATTGAAGGCTATGGAACAATTTATTAATAATGGTAGGACATTTTCTGCAGTACTTTTAATGTATCACTTAGGAGTGTATTGATTCAGCATCAAAGTTCTTGGAAACAAGCCTCTTACCAATATCTAAGATCCTGATGTTGTAATTGAACTAGAAAATGTAAGATTTCCACTGTTCCTGCTGAGAATTCTTCCCAATAAATGTATGTTTTCCACTGGGGCTAAAATCACTGCTACTTGTGTTTTTAATTTTTCCTCCTGTTTCTTTTTCATATTATTCAGTTTTCTTTTTTCTCTCCTTTACCAGAAAAACAGACATATTAGACACTATTTATTCCTCTAAGACAACTTGCACTTTAGGGGGCCATTTGAATGATAAACTTTGTTATAACTTATAACTAGAAAATCACCAGTGTGCAGTATGAAATAACTGAAAAATGCATTAATGTTTAACCCTACAAGGTGTTTGAGTGAAACTCTTAGCAGAGATGTGCCTTTAGTATTTCTCCCATTGCTTTACATGTTATTCTTCAAAAAGTTTAAGAAATATCTCTGTTTGCAGCCTCAGTGAGGAACCAGGACACATACCTCCGAACTTAATGAGTTATGTATTATGGCATCAACATCACAGCATCATTTGCTGGGAGAACAAGGACCACTCAACTGGAGTTATGTTTCTAATTCTAACACCAAGTAGATGTGTGGTTTTGGGGAAAATGTGTCATCTCTTTGAGTATCTGAAAATGAAGGGTCTGGGCAAGGCCGTCACTAAGGTCCTTCCACTGCTGAGGGTGGAACACCATGGTTTTGTGCTTTCAGAAGCTTAAGAAAAGTACTAAAGAGCTACACAAAGATGTACTAGAGTGCTAGACTAGAATGCCCAGCACTGAGAGAATTAAATATTTTCCAATGGAATTGAATCATACTCATGGAAGAAATGTTTAGGAGGCTGAGCATCGTGGTCTTTGCCTATAATCTCAGCACTTTAGGAGGCAGAAGTGGAAGGGTTGTTTGAGGTCTGGAGTTCGAAATCACGTTGGGCAACATACAGAGACCTGTTTCTACAAAATTTTGCTGGACATGGTAGCACATGCCTGTAGTCCCAGCTACTTGGGAGGCTAAGGTGTGGGAATCATTTGAGGCAGGGATGCAGAGGTTGCACTCTGTTCATTCTGCTGCACTCTAGCCTGGGCAACAGAGTGAGACCCTATCTTTTAAAATAAACAAAAGACATATTGAGATTGAGAGACGGGTAGATAATATATTGGAATAAGGTTAATTCCTCTATCCAGGATAAAAATGACCCACTAAGACAGTTTTTGTGGAATCTGCGACAGGAGGCTGCAGTAGATAGTCTAGTAGAGGGAGCATGAGACAACGGGCTTGGTGATTGCCAAAATATTTTTCACTGGGATGCAATTATGAAACCAATGGAAGACCCCAAGAGTACTTCTGGAGAATGGAGGGAATGGAAGCACATAGCATTTCTGAGGAAGAATGAAAACCACCAAGGGTGGAAGCAAGAGAATTCCAGAACCCAACAAGCAGCACCTCCTGCACAAAAAAGTACAGAGTACTCAGGGCTCCAAGCCAGAAGGCTCTTAATTCCAACAGAAACCTGCTGAGAGAGAGAGAGAGAGAGAGACAGAGACAGAGACAGAGACAGAGAGACAACGATAGAGAAAGAGAGGCTGAGTGAAAGAAAGAGAGACAGGCAGAGACTTGTTCTATGAATAGTGGATCAAGAGGGCTTGTTCCTTAAGACAAAATCTCAAGGACATAATTAGACATTTCCTTTTCCACTTTCCTTTTTGGGCAAGTCATTGAAGGAGTTTATTGAGAAAACAGATATTCAAGAGGCGAGCGGTAAGTACCATGTTGATATACTCAGGAATTATTATTCAATAGAATACCTAAATATTTCTGAAAAACACTGTAATTTGTCCACACATCTTGCTACCTCTCTTCCCACATGTTATGCTTGTGCAGTTGCTTTTTGATTATATGGAATTTCATATCTATATTTAGTATATTTCATCTTGTTCTCTGTGGACTTTGCTTCTAACCGATTGTGAATCTATTATGTTCTGACTCAGTCATTCATTGTGTTCTATTCCTCATAATGTTACTCTCACTCTTTCCTGCTTTGTGCTGTCTATTATTTTTTTAAACATGCACCACAGACATCCTCTGTCTTAGTCTGTTCAGGATGCTGTAATAAAATACCATAAACTTGGTATCTAATAAACAACATAAATTTATTTCTCATAGTTCTGGAGGCTAGAAGTCCGGGGTCAGTGTTCCAGATTTTTCAGGTTCTGATGAGAACCCTCTTTTGGGGTGCAAACAGTCATCTTCTCATTATAGTCTCACAAGGCAAAAAGAGGGTGAGAGGGTTCTCTGGGGCTTCTTTTATGAAGGCACTAATACCATTCATGAGATCTCCAGCCTCATTACCTAATTACCCCCCAAAGGCCCCATCTCTTAATATCATCACCTTGAAGTTTAGGATTTTAACATATGAATTATGGGGGGGGGGACACAAACATTCAGCCCATTGCATCCACTAGTAATAATTTAATTGGTTATATTTTTAAAGCATCTTAAAAAAAAATTCTGTCTTTATACAGTAGAAAACTCACAAGATATTCATTTGTCCTTCTCCTAATCATAGTACTGGATATTTTTCTCTTGCATTTATACCACTGCAGATACAAGAATGCAGGACCTTGTATAGCATATTCATGTATCAATGAGGGTTCTTGGATGCAGAATACAGGTGCAAACTCATTAATTTAAGCAGAAAATCAATTTACTGAGATGTATCAGGTCATCCATAAAACTAATGAATGACTGCAGAACTGGATTTAGAAAGTGGACAAGAATGCAAAGACCAGACACCTGGAGACACATGAGGTTACTCTGCAGTTATACACTCCAGATATGGCGCCTCCACAGGCACTGGGCTCTTCATGGATAGAAGCTGATGCTGCCATTCAGGTCAGCACTCTTGCTGTTAGAGACTGCAACCGTGAAAGAACGAGTCATCCAGTGGGGACCTCCTCACTGTGGGAAGGGGATTTCTATGCTGGGCAGTCAATGTCTACTCTAGTCAACCTATTTAGTTGTCCAATCTCCACATACATATTTCTTACAATTTTTTAAATTTCATTTTATTTTAATGTCAAGATCTCACTGATGCCTAGGCTGGAGTGCAGTGGTGTGATCATGGTTTACCACAGCCTCGACTTACTGGGCTCAGGTGATCCTTCCGCCTCAGCCTCCTGAGTAGTTGGGACTATAGGCGTGCACCATCACACCTGGCTAATTTTTTTTTGAAATTTTTTTATAGAAACAAGGTCCCACTATATAGCCTAGGCTGGTGCTGAATTCCTGAGCTCAAACAACCCTTCCACTCCAGGCTCCCAAAGTCCTGGGATTATAGGCATGAGTCACTGTGTTCAGCCTTCTTACAATTGTTTTTAAACAACATCTCCTTCATACAGAGCAGCCCCATGGGGGAATGAAGAATACTCCCTCATTCTCCCCAAAGTTAGACATCCTGAATTCTCACCAATATCTGTTTATGGCTCCAAGTTATGGCCTACAAGGTGAGGGTCATTTCTCTCCTTATTCTGCCATGATCTTAGTTAGATATTCTGCTACCTATGGGACAAGTATGAAGTCCTTGGCACAAAGAACAAAACTGGAGGCATCACACTTCCAGACTTCAAAGTTTACTAAAAGGCTAAGGTAACCATGACAGCATGATATTGGTATAAAAATAGTCACATCGACCAGTGGACCAGGACAGAGAATCTGGAAATAAAAACACAAACCTATAACCAACTAATCTTTAGCAAAACTGACAAAAACAAACATCGGAGAAGGAAACTATATTTAGCTAATGGTGATAGGAAAACTGGCTAACCACATGCAGAAGAAATGAAACTGCATCCCTACCTATCACTCTATAAAAAGTTAATTTAAAATGAATCAAGGGCATAAATATGAAACCTCAATCTATAATAATCTTAGAAGAAAACATAAGTAACACTCCCCTAGACATTAGAGTAGGCAATGAATTCATGGCCAAGTCCTCAAAAGCAAATGTAGCAAAATCTAAAATTGACAGGTGAAACTTCATCAAGTTAAAAAGTTTTGCATAGTAAGAGAAACCATCAAGAGAGTAAAGAGACAACCCGATGAATGGGAAACAATATTTGCAAGCTAGACATGTGGCAAAGGCCTAACATCCAGGATCTACAAGGAACACCAATGAATTCATGGGAAATTAAACCAATAGCCCCATTACAAAGGGGACAATAGACATGAACAGATACATCTTAAAGGAAAACATCTAAGCAGCCAACAGACATGAAAAAGTATTCAGTCTCACTAATCATCAGAGAAATGCAAATCAAAACTACAATGAGATACCACCTCACACCAGTCAGGATGGCTTTCATTAAAAAGTCAAAAAACAGTAGATGTCAGCAAGTTTGTGGAGAAAGGGGAATGCTGTTATGCTGTTGGTGAGAATGTATCCTGGTTCATTCTTTGTGGAAAGCAGTGTGGCCTTTTCACAAATAACTAAAAATTGAGCCACCTAACGATCCAGTAATACCTTCTGGGAATATACCCACAGGCACATAAATCACTCCACCAAAAAGATACCTGCACACATATGTTCATTACAGCACTATTCATGATAGCAAAAACATGGAACCCATCTAGATGCCCCTCAAAAGTAGACTAGATAAAGAAAGTGTGGTACATATATACCATGGAATATTGCTCAGCCCTGAAAAAGGACAAAATCGTGCCCTTTGCAGCAACATGAATGCAGCTAGAGACCGTCATTCTAAATGAACTATCACAGAAACAGAAAACTAAATATCATATGATATTAGAATGAGAGCTCTGGTTTTGCTGCCACTGGTTACAAATTGGTAGGTAGGTTAATTATCTTGGACAAGTTTAATATTCACGTTACTGAGCCCATACCAAGCCTGTAACCATGCTACCAGGTTTTCTGTGTTCATAAGTTCAAGCACTGAAGTGGTTGAAGAAGGGAGTTGACAGACATCTATAAAGTAGGTCATCTTGTTCACATGTTTAAAGTCGCTTTACTCTAAGGGACTTTTTGGGAATACTCATAGGATGCAAATATTTTCAAACTTTGGTCCCATCCTGAGAGGTCCTCTCTCATGCCTTTTACCCTTAGATTTTTGTTGCAAATTTTCCAATCTTGCTCTAGAACACCTTGCAAAACCATGTTTTACTGCCAAAGAATCAATGCAGAAACTTACCTCAGATAATCTCTCTCTGCAGGCAAAGTGCATGAGAAGCAGCCACTGAAATTACATCCGTGTATTTCCCTTCTCCACGATTCTCTTGGGCCACTTTCGAATGTGGCTAAAATGCTTCAGCTGACATTTTTTCTGGTGTAGACATCATTGCCTATTTGTTAAGCACAAAGTATTTTGATTCTTCTAGGAAATTCCTCATGAAGACATAGATACTTTTAAAGAGGGCAGAATTTTGGTAGCAGTTGATGTCCCGGGAGTATGAATAACATGCATATGAAACTTACTAGTGCCTTCCTGACCTGCTTGCTTCCAATACCACGTAAGTCATTGTGATTTAATGATGGACTGCTGCTGGGTAGAGGTGACCTTATGAATGAGGGCGCATATAATGTTTAGGTCTCACTAGTCAACTCAAATTGCATGGTCACTTAGTATCCCAAGATGAGTTGTTTGAACTCCAAAAGGACCCCAAAATAAAAGTTGCTGAAACAACCATGATTTTGCTCTAAAACTCCAGAGCTTTGGGTGGCTACCCATCAATTTTTGTTCTCCAGATCCTATGATCCCTAAGACCTCTGTGAATAAGACCATTTTGTTTTCCACACTGGTGCTGATACCTTCTCCGATGATTATTTCGATGGTTACTTGTATCTAGTATTTAAGGACAGCCCATTTGACCTCTGACACTCTGAAATCTTTCTACTCTATTAAAATTGGGGAATGTACATCTGAATTGTAGCATTGCAGGACACAGAAAAATTGTCACTACAGTGCTGTTCAAAAATTCTGGCATTCTCCAAATTCATTTCTTATTGCTTGGGAATAGGGACAGGAAGAAAGCATATGTATCTACTCAGAATTCCTACCCTCCAAAGACATTAAACTCTCTTCTCTATATTAAGCCAACACATTTTTGGCAATTTGCCTTTGCTAGGGTGGTTTATCACAACATTGCTTAGCCTGGACTAGTCTTTTATACTCAGACTCTCTCACATAGATGCTATGTTGGATTTAAGATTATATTTGTGTTTTTTTGGTTCCAGCTTCTTTAGAATACATTCCAACACCCATTAGATTTGCAATGATTTAGAGTAACCAAGTTCAGCAGTACTTTGGTGTATACAAGATTTCTTCCACTCAGTTTGACTTTTAATGAGCTCCTAATAACATGCAAGGCTTTGAGTTTGATTACAGATATGGACGCACTGAAGGAGCAGGGACATTAACATCAGCTTCCATCTTGAATGAGCATTTGCAACATGAGACAAGGAGATCCTTCTTCAGGCAAACACTTATCATAGGTTTGTGGTTTTAAAATGTTTTTCCAGTATCAAGAATTCTGCTCATCCCTAATTACTGCTTTTATCTTCACTGAGAATTAGTGAGACTGGAAATTTGTTGTCATTGCAATTCAGCAGCAAATAAGGTCAAACTTTGAGCTCAGTTTCAACAATCTCAGCTGAAACGTGACTGTGAGATATAAGAGACTTTGGCAAGCTCTGTGCCTTAGTATGAAGAATGGGGACTTTGAATTTTCTTTTCTTTTCTTTCTTTCTTTTTAAATTTGTATGTATATGCATATATGTATGTATGTAGGTAGGTAGGTATGTTTATATTTAGAGATGGTGTCTTGTTGTGTTGCCCAGGCTGGTCTTGAATTCCTGGCCTCAAGTCCTCCTCCTGCCTCAGCCTCCCAAAGTGCTGGGACTACAGGCATGAGCCACTGTGCCTAGATTTTATTTTCTTTCTTATGCAATCAGATGTTGCTAAGAACAGTCATCTCACCTTGTTCTCGAATCTTGAGATTCCTCTTGCTGCTCTTTTGTAGTCATTACGTGATTTCTCAAAGTCTTATCCATAGAGGCTTCTAAAAAATTGTTTCAATTAGTTATGTTTTATTTATTTTAATTTTTTGATTTTATTTTATTTTAAGGTTGTGGAGTACAAATCAGGATTGCATACATAAGTGGTTTAGAAACAGGTGAAATTTTGAGCCTCCCATTGGACCTCACTTCACCTAGATTAGAATCAGGGAGAATTTTTTATTTCAAGATCTTTACTTTAATCACTGTATGTTATGAACTTTCATACTGCTATTCTGAATTATGAATAAGACTTTGACTGCCTTTTGCCTCACCTAGGACAGACAACCAATGTCTTATTCCCATGTGTTTCTGACGTTCTGTTTTTTACAATTCCGAATCCATGAATGTAAGCAACAGAGCGTGACACTATTAAGTTAATCTGAAAACAGACTTGTTAGAAAAATATTTAGTAGTTTACATAAGAAATTAGAAGGCTCCCTAAAATTAGCAGATGCCAAGGAAGTTTTGGCAGCAGAAACAAATACATTATATGAAAGAAACAACCAGGCTAGAGTGCTGCCATTGTCATTTTGCCCATCACTACTTCTAAGCCATCAATGCTCAAAGCTGCCATACCACCTTCACCACTACATGCTACTATTATCAATGGATCCTAATTCCTACTTTATCTTAATGTCACTTGTTTAAGCTTCAAAAATCTTGCTATGGTATCCAATTGTTCTATTCTAGGCCACATGTCTGCACCTTAACTTTCCAGGGTGAGGAGGTGGAGCACCTGGTTCCCTTTTTCATTTGTATAGGAAAGTATGATTCTCCTTAAACAAAGACTCTCACAATGGAGATTCCTCCAAAATGTATGCTGGGCCTCCAAACGTGACGAGTATCCACTTCATGCACAAAAGCTATTATCACTGACATAAATTAGTTACATTACTGTAGTTACATTAATTCCAAATTACTGCAACAACTAGTACATTTTAGTAGTTAACCATCAAGTAGCTGTTGGAAAGATGACTTAGTGCAACTTTACTATGTGTGCCCATAATACTGGTAATTTGGAACTATCAGATCTTAAATTTGCTTTGTGTTCTTTCATCATCTACCTGTGTTAATTGGTCAAGTTTTTAAATTTCCTGAGCATCATAGAGATGGCTGATGCCTGGCAGGGCTCACTTCCTAAATTTCTGTCTTGCATATTTTTCTCTGCTGGCTATATTCTGGACTGGTTTATAAGGGTCTGTGGGAGAGCTTTGTACACTGACCCCACTGGGGTGAATAGAAGGTCATTTTTAGGGCTGCTGATATTCACGGGCTCATTTTTGGAACCCATAAATAGGAGGTTTCTACCTCAAACAGATGGTAATGCCTTGATCTTCCCATCATTCTTCCAAGATGCAGGACTACAGTGGGAGCATATTTGGGAAGAGAGAGTAGGGTTGGTTTATTTAGCTTCAAGCCCCATCAAGATTGGAGGGCAAGGGAGAAGCTTTGAAAGCAAATTTCTATAGTGGGAAAGAGTGGGTGCCATAAAAAATCAATTTTGCTGAGGGTCAAATGAGTGTTTTGCGTGTGTGTGTGTGTGTATGTGTGTGTGTGTGTGTGTGTGTGTGTGTCTTATTCTGAATTAAGTTTGTTCTGAAATAGAAATCCTTTTCTTTTTTCTTTTACTTCACTTCCATTCCCGGCTCTTGTCTAGGGAACCTATTTAGGATTAAAATAAATGGACCATTTCAGCATAAATGTAGCAGTGCAGGAAAGAGTGTGGAAAGTGCTTACTGCATAAAACACATTCCTTTCTGATTCATTACATCCCTTTTCTGCTGTGTATAAGTGGACACCTTTCACTGACTCACTACAGGGTAGCTGAGCACATGTATTTTGAAGAGAGGGGAGGTCCTCTTCCAAAATACATAGGGCTAAACCATACATCCAACAGACTTATCAAGACAATTCAATTAACAAAAGGGGCCTTCCTTTGCCTCAGACAAGCTTAAAACCCTCATTTTCCAAGAACAGAGATGTGTTCACAGAGGCTGAGTATTTTTCATATTTAAAAGATGCACTGATTAGAAAATAGTTTATACAAGAAAAACCTATCATTAGTAGTAATTAGCTCTTTAAAAATAGTATTTTTTAAAAAAGTAAACTGGAAACTAAAGTATGAAATGGTACAAAAGAATATGAGGCAAGTAGGAGAACACCTTTTATGATCAGTTATCTGTTATCTACAGTTTCAACTCTGTAGAGTTTTTAAAAATCTTTAGGTACAATCAAAAGGAAAGATCTTAGTAGAAGCATTCAGGTACCGTTAACATCAAGTTATTTGACTGTGGAATTTGAAATTCACAGTAAAAATGTTATTATCTGATTTTTATTTCACATGGGAGAGTATACAAATGTGAACACGAGGCCAAAACTATACTAAGAAAAAGTGTGTCTGGTGCTCTGTAGTTTCCAAATGGACATGATCACATTTTATATTTAGTGATAGTTCCGGGTAATCATGAGCATGACAACAAACCAAATTTGCATTTATCAGCCTCACTAATCATCAGAGAAATGCAAATCAAAACCACATTGAGATACCATCTAACTCTAATAAGAATGGCCATGATTAATAAAACAAATAACATCAGGTGCTGGCGAAGACGCAGAGAAAAGGGAACGCTTCTATACTACTGGTGGGAATGCAAACTAGTTCAACTTCAATGGAACAGTGTGGCGATTTCTAAAGGAACTAGACATCGACCTTCCATATGATTCAGCAATTCCTCTACTGGGAATATACCCACAAGTACTCAAAGCATTCTACAAAAAGATATCTGCACATGGAATCAATCATGCTGCTCATCAAAACTGGACTGGATTTAAAAAAATGTGGTACATATACACAATGGAATATTACACAGCCATAAAGAAAGACAAAAATATGGACTTCACAGCAACTTGGATGGATTTAGAGTCAATAATACTCAGTGATCTGTCACAGAAACAAAGAACTGAGTACCAAGAGTTCTCACTTATAAGTGGACCCTGAACATTTACCATAACACTATAAGAAAGGGATTTGGCAATAGGGGGATACTGCTGGGGTGGTGGTAGGGGGAACAGAACATTAATAAGGGTAACTGATTTCAAACCAGGTAAAGTGGAAACCAAAAGAATGCCCAAATTTTACCTGTCTACTTGTATACCTAATCCTGAATTGTTTCCCACATCTTTAAAATAATATATATGAAACCTGGAATGGGCATTTACAAATTCTCTGCTGATCAATGGGCTGCATTTAGATGTATACTCATCCAAGCTCATGGTCCTAATATACATCTGGGAAGGGGGGAGTGGAGCTTGCAAATAACCAGATACCATTGAAGGTTTTCTGTACTGTGACAGTACATGTGAGACATGTAGACTTTGAGAAACTGACTTGATATCTACTTTGGAAGCAAGACAAAGGTAGCACAAATTTTCTTTTGAAGCAGAGTTTGTGCTGTTGCGAGTCCCAAAGCTGGGGAAAATAATCTCAATTTGCATGATTCCTAACATTTTTAATTGCTCCGTTGATATACAAATTGGCTGTGGTAGATTCCATTACCTGTCTTCAAATCATACACCTCGTTACAGAGAACGTATCTCATTCATACGCAAATACTCCCAGAATCACCTTTAGAAATTGGGAAACTTCATTTGTAAATTCAACATCTTCACTCTCAAGAATCAGAAATTGTAATTTCTTGATTGATACTACAGTTCTGGCCATTGCCTTGTTGGGCTATGGTGTGGCCATGTGTTCTTTGAGCTATGACCAGATCATGTTTTCTTAAGTTTTGGCCTCCTTCCCTACCTTGGGGGAGGGGGGGGGTGAATTTCCTCTCTCTCTCTCTCTCATTTACTTTCTAAATAAACTATATTTTCTAATCTAAAAAAAATATTACACTTCTTTCCTGATTGTTTTCAAATACCATCAGCATTTGAAGAATGAACAGCTTCAGGGGATTCAAGATATAGTAAATTCAATATTTATGTTGTTAACATTATTTATTTGTTAACATAATTTCTACTAAATCGGCACCCTATGCAATTATACTACAGTGTGCATCTTGATTTCCTTCTGTGGTTAAGCATTTGTTAATGATAGCAAAAGCAATATGTAGGGTGAAGTTGACTACATTAATTGACCCTTCTGAACCTGGGTATTCCAGAGTTTATCCCATTCTAAAATGATAAATTACTGATTTCTGATATGAGTAATGTATATTGTACAAATTATACACATCCTTGCTATTTATGTCTTCATCATCATTTCACTTTGTGCTTTTCTTTGGCTGTACTTCTTATAATTGCTATTAATTACTTATATATCATTGTTTTTCAATTTTTTAATAAGTTTGCACATCTGTATATTGCATGCTCCATTAAGCAAGGTACCAGTTGCCCTTGTATATAGCTTAATCTTATACTCATGTGCTGTGGGTTGAATTGTGTTTCCAGAAAGATATATGGAAATCCTAACCTTGTTATATGAAATGTAACCTTATTTGGAAATAGGAATTTTGCAAATGTAATAAAGTTCAGATGAAGTCATACTTGATTGGAGGGGTCTTAATCCAATTTGACTGGTATCTTTATATGAAGAAGAAATGCCATATGAAGACGTATACGTCAAGAATACATGTGAGAGCCGGGCTTGGTGGCTCAGCCTGTAATCCTGCGCCTTTGGGAGGCTGAGATGAGTGGATTGACTGAGCCTGCGGGTTCGAGACCCGCCTGGGCAAGTTGGCGAGACCTCATCTCTACAATAAACAAAAAAAAATCAGCCGGGCGTGGTAGCGCGTGCCTGTAGTTCCAGCTACTCGGAAGGCTGAGGCGGAAGGATCGCCGGAGCCCAGCAGGTCGAGGCTGCGGTGGCCGGGAGCGACCACTGCACTCCAGTCTGGGCGACAGTGAGTGAGACTCCAACTCAAAAAAAAAAAAAAAAATACATGAGACAACAGAGGCTGATATTAAAGTGATGCAGCTGCAAACCAAGAAACACCAAGGCTTGAAAGCCATGACCAGAAGCCAGGAAAAGCCAAGCGAAGATTCTACCTAGATTCTCAAACCTTGCATGGCCCTATCGATACCTTGATTCTGGATTTCTAGACTTCAGAACCAGAAGAGAATACATTTCTGTTATTTCAAGCCACCAAGTTTGTGGTAATTTGTTGCAGCAGCCTTCAGAAACAAACACACCCTGCGAGTCACAGTCTATAATTGGTGCTCACTTAATATTTGTTTAATGAATGAATGAGTGAATGAATGAGTGAAGGATGAATGGATATAATTGTACAGTGTCCCGCAGGGGAGTCTATAAGTACACATACACCTGAGTGAGTTCACGTATGAGGTGGTGATGAGTTATTAAATGTGTTTTAAATTCCAGGGCGATACCCCTTGCCAACGAACATCTGTTCCTGGGGTCCTTTCTCTACATTCGAGTAAGACAAGTGGATTTCTTGTGTAAGACAAGTGTCTAGAGTAAGACAAGTGGCTGAGAAAAGTGTAATTATAAAATGAAATAATCATCAGAATATCACATAATATTCTCCATCAGATAAAAATGTATTACTATTTTACATTTGAGAATATGAAACAAATCAGAGACACTTAATTAGTACTGAAATGGCAAATGCTTTGTCATTATTATTTTACATTTGTCTGTGATGATTTATAAATGTTTCATTATATAAATCATTAAGGAATTCTTTAGAATCCTTATCTCCATTTTATAAGTAGTGTAACTAAGGCATTTTAATTTCTAAATTAGAAACTTTTTAATGTTGAAACTAGGTCACATTTACCTTCTGACTTTAACCCCTGTACCACATGGAGTTGGTTGACAAAGAAAGATACTTCAGAATCATTGTATCTTTTTTAAGCCACAATTTTAATTATTGGATAAGCTTAATAAATTTTAGCACAAATAAGATCTGGAAAGAGAAAAAAGTAAAGATAGAAATGGATTTGGAACAGATAATGAATATAGACATAAGGCAAACGTTTATTTTTATGTTTCATATTTTATGTACACATACATTCATATGTGAAGATGAGAGTTCAGTGATGGAAGAAGTATGTATCTATTTGCTTTAGAAAACACGTTTTTGGAAAGTATGGCCTAGGTTGAAATTTATAGCTCCAAAAAGGTACTGTGTCAGGAGTGTTGAGCTTAGTGAACCCCATTTAGTAATGATAGCGAGCATACTGATGTTCATATCTTCTTATTTGTTTTTGTTCTCTTTGAACAACGAAGACTTATTGTTGGTAGGTAAAAACCTGCATACTGGGCAGTATTATGTGTCTATTTTGACCATAATTGCAGTAAGCCTAAGAAGCCCATTTCTTATAAATAAACTCTAGAAATTTCCCAATAGGGCAATAGAAACTCTATAACCTGTTTTTTTGCATGATAGCCTTTGAAAATAAGTTCCCCTAGAAGGTAGTGTTACTTTGGCAATAGGTATAATAGATAACAGTTGTTGACACTGAGATTTTCTGAGGAACAGAGACGTCGATTTTTGGTATGAGGTTATTCCATGGGCTTTAAGAAAAGCTCGTTCTTATTAATGGGCAGATATTTACAGGTCCATTTTTATTTGGACATTTACTCTGAATTTTAGTAGTGCCTACTAAGTAATCACATCTATTTGCTTATTGATGATAAAAAATAAAGAGTACTTGTTAAATCCATGTGCATGCTTAAAGCTACTGTCTGTGGTGGGAAACAGAGGGTAATATCTGATCAAAATGGTATTCGTAGAAATGGCTCCCCAGGTAAGGAACACAGGACAAGATAAAAATTCACCTTTGCTTGTGGTCTCTGCCCAGAGCACCTTTTCCCTTCGTCGGGCATCCTTCTCTGCAAAATATTCTGGACATTGTCATTTCATAATGATCTCCTTTTTCTCACTGATGTGTAAATTTTATGAAAAATCAGTTTGTTCACAATTGCAACCACCTGCTGGTCTTTTGTTCTCATAGGTAGCTTGACTTACTTGTGCCTATGACTATTCATAGGGGACTATTCATGGTGGTCCTGCCTGTCTTTTAATTCTTTTTTTTTTCTTTGAGTTGGGATCTCACTCCATCGCCCAGGCTGGAGTGCAGTGGCATGCTCATGGCCACCCCAGATCCTTCTGCCTCAGCCTTCCAAGAAGCCAGAACTACAGGCCCGCGCTACTGTGCCCGGTTAATTTTTGATTTTATTGTACAGACGAGGTCTCGCCAAGTTGTCCAGGCTGGTCTCAAACCCGCGGGCTCAGGCAATCCACTCCCCTCGGCCTCCCAAAGTGCTGGAATTACAGGCCGAGCCACCGAGCCTGGCCTAATTCTTTCAATCAATGATTCAGCTGTTTTGTGAAGACCAAAGACTATAATATACACTAAAGTACTTTGAAAAATTGTAAAATATGTTAGAATTGTGAAGCAGTGTGTTAGTTCTCAAAAAAGAACACTATGTTAGATCTAAAAATACAGTTTTCTGCTTATAACTCTCTATAAATAGAGTAATACAATTTTCTTTGTGTGTGTGTGTATATATAT
The DNA here is from genome assembly GCA_963574415.1 of Tarsius wallacei. Lineage (NCBI taxonomy): Eukaryota > Metazoa > Chordata > Mammalia > Primates > Tarsiidae > Tarsius > Tarsius wallacei. The sequence goes on from CAUYQG010032941.1 coordinate 33,739, forward strand.
ATATGTGCACATTTGTGTGTATATATGTATATACACACACACACACATATAACATGATTATCTTGTTCTGTGTGTTGTACTCTCCCATGTTTCCATTCCAACCAGATGATAAACTCTCATGGGAAGAAAATTACATTTCTCTGTTTTCCCTCTATACATGTAGCACCATTCTGGTCACAGAGTACATTCTCCTTAAGTCCCCATTCATTGACTGACATCGGTACCCACTTATGATGGTATTCATTTCTATGCCATCAAGGGTTTTTGTGGTAGCTTTAAGCAACATGTCTGGTCATTATTGGTAACACTGGCATGTGTGAAGTGGCAGATCATCATCACAGAACCCACGGAATCTGAGGACATTGTGGACTCCAATTGGTTTAAAATTTGCCAGCTGCTTCACCCTCGTTGATGTCCAACGTATGGCAAAACTAACAATATTTATTTTAAGTGTGCTTGCAGGCAACACAAATATAGGGAAAACATTTCCCACAGTGTCCCATCTGCTGCCCTCTATGTAGAAAGCAAAAGCAACAGTTTTATTATTGAATGATATGAATGTCCCCCCCCCCTTTTGTTTCCTCTGTAGAAACATGAGCATAGAACATCCTTCAACTGCTCGGGAGCCCACTCGTCCATGGTGCTAAGCTCAGAGCACAGGGGGTTAAAAGCTTTGGTTTTCCCTCAGTAACCATTTGGAAGTACACAATGCAAGTCAACCATCGTTTAATTTATTTTGCTTTGTTAGATGGTGGCGTTAATTAATTTTGCTTTGTCGCCTCGCTTTCCTCTTGATAACATCATTCTTTTTAATAGCAATGGAACCTTGCAAATGTCAAGCAGCCTGCCCCAATCACAACAGGCTGCAACATAAAAACACATTAGAGTTTGGAGGCACTACAAATAACTACTTTAGGAAAAAAATGTAATAGCTGTAATTATGTTTTGCCTGCCAGTGAGCTGCCCTCCTCTCTCTCTCTTTCTCTCGCTCTCTCTCTCTCAATCTCTTCCAGTGTCTTTAATGGATTTTTTGTTGTACAAAAACTCAGCATCTTTTGTCAAATGCTTGGTGGCCTCTTCCTTTTAGATAGCTCCATGTTAGTTGACCCACCTGCACATTTGTCATACTCTTTCATGCTCTCCATGCTCTGACTTTCCTTCTTTTTTTTTTTTTTTTTTTGAGGTGAAGAAAGAAAAGTTTATTTAAAAGTAAATTAGAGAAAGAGAAGGGAGAAGATTCACCTCCCCAAGGTGGGGGAGGGGGCCAAAGCCAGGAAGCTTGGTGACACCAGAGTCTTGCAAGGCAATGGCCCATGTGCTCTGACTTTCCATGCTGGTTTTGTTTTATTGACCTCCTTCTTGAAACATTTTGTGTGGTCTCCATAATTTCCAAATTATTATTTTGTCTTGATTCGATTAAAGTCTGCTGGTATCCCAAAGCCATACCCCCTAGCCTGAGATAAGAATCAGGGTGAATAGGACCTTTTCTCTCTATCTCAGGGATTTAAGGGGGTCTTGTGTACCTAGTGGGTTCTGACTCTTCAGTCTGTCATCTGGAAGGGAGAGAGAGGGATTCATTGCTTCACACTCCTCAGCTCCAAGAGATTTTGAACTGCTTCCCAGTTTTATGCAATCCCATCTGGCTTTGTATCTAGGGGTCTCTAAAAGGTGAAAAGAAAATTAAATTAGTCAAGGGAGTTATGGTCCCTGGGATGTTGATGGGTAGCCTCAGAGTGCTAGTTGCTGTATACTTCTTGTTGAGTGTTGGTGAATTAAAACAGTAGTGATCATAAATAACTTGAAAGAAGCCATGTTTTCCATTTCAGGCATAAAATTAGGTAAGTGAGGATGCAGGGGAACTAGATCTTGTATACACACATACACAAACACACACACGTGTGTTTTGGTGCCTGTGATCTGGTCTGTGGGACTTGGCTTTAAGAAATCACCTCTGGATTTCACAAACATACAAAATCGTGAAGTATTAAAATAGGGGTCACTCAAAAGAACCCCGATTCTATGATAGATATTTAATGGAAGGAACCTGAATCAGAGAAAGGAGAATCCCTCCTGCATGCTGAAGCAACCACTGTGAAAAGACATGCCATGGCCTACTGTGGAAAGGCTTGCTTTGGAGTTAGACAGACTTGGGGAGCATTTGCATGAGAGTTGAGCTGCATTGTGCAAAGTTCTCAAGGTTCCCTGATACCCGGCATTTGTATTTGTGAACTGAGACACTTACTTTTGGTGGGGGGAGTTCAGACATAACAAGTTCTAAAGTCAATTAGTGCAGTTATCACAACTCTAGGCAATTGGTTGTTCATTATTCATTCATTTAGTATATATGTGTGTTTATGTTCACATAAGTGTGTGCATGTGCATAAATCTATATACCTATATATGTCATGTGTAGGTTAGGTGCTGGGAATGTATTGGTTTGACCTAGACAAACTTAGACACTGCCTTCATGGATCCTCTAGTCTAATTAGAATGCCTTCATAAGTTTCACAAAAGGACTGTGTGCATTTGGTACCCATATCCCCCTTGCATCGATAGAAATGGTCAGGCAAAGAGAATGCACCTAGGGGTAGGGATTGCACAAGCTACGATTTACCTAGAAGAAAACTCAAGGGAGGTTGGAGCTGTGAAATAGAAAGCTCTCTGGATAGTGAGGAGAGCTTTATCCACAGGTGCTAGAGAGATGATGTCATAAAAGTGAACCCATCTGTGAGGATCATCTTAAGGGATTTTTGCCCTACTCTTCAGGTAAAAAGAGGTAGGAAGCCATTCAAAGATTTTCAACAGTGAAATGACATGATCAAACCAGCATTTCAGGAAGAGTGTTCTGATAGCCAAACAAAGTATGTAGTGGAGCGAAAGATATTAGAAGCAGTAAAATGCAGAGGGTTTGTGTATGGTTAAGGTGCAGAGAGGCAAGGAGTCACCTCAAAAGATGAAGCTGTTAGGGGAGTATAGTAGTATCAACCAGAGAGTAATTGAGAGGTCTTTTGGTAGAACAGACAAGATTACAGTCTTCTGAATCAGACTGAAGTGATGTTAGAGCCCTACTCTGTCCTTTACTTACTCTTGAGGCCAGGTAGATAACTTGCTTGTTGATCGTCTTTGCCATACCTGTGAGTGAGTATTTAGGAAGTGTCCAAAGAGAAATATAGTAGAATGTGTCTAATACTAAGCACAGTGCCTGTCATGTACTACACAGCAAACCAATGTTGGCTTTTATTAATGTTGAGGTCTTCTTGTTGTTCAAACACTTGAATCTTTTCATTTCATCATTAAGGCTATTCTTTAGCTTTTTCCCAATTTTTGAAAAAGAAAACTGAGCCATAGAAGGGTTATATAATTTGCATAAAGTCCTACAACTAGGAATTACTAATAGCCAGATTTAAAATCAGGTTTTCAGTTTTCTAAGACTCAACACTGCCTCTCTGGTTTAATTAAGAAGCAACTGGTCAGATGTGGTGGCTAATACCTGTAATTCTAGCATTTTGGGAGGCTGAAGCAGGAGTTCAAGACCAGCCTAGGCAACACAGTGAGACCCTATCTCTACAAACTTTTTCTCTTTTTACTTTTTTTACAATTTAGACAGGCATGGCGGTGCACACCTATAATCCTAGCCACTGCACTGGCGGGGTTGGGGGAAGGTCTGAGACAGAAGGATCACTTGAACCTAGGAGTTGGAGGTTCCAGTGAGCTATGGTCACACCACTGCACTCCAGCCTGGGTGACAGAGACAGACTCTGTTTCTAAAAAAATAAACACACACACACACACACACACACACACACACACACACACAAACAAAACCAAAAAGCCAAAGTGTGGTTTAACATTACCACTCAACTGATAAAAAGAAAATTAATGGATCAGGAAAAAAAAGTAAAATTTTTATTTCATCGATATTAAGCTAAAGGGGATGTCAGTAGTAAATAATTTACGGACATTAGCTTTCCATATAGGAATGATTTGCCCTTACCGCCAGAGTAAGCTCTGGGAAGGACTGCCTTAAGATAAGACCCTAATCAACTTAATTTGTCTTTTAAAGTCTTCACTTTGGGCCTGACCTATATTTATAGCTCTATCTTCTAGTCACTTCCTTGGAGTATGATTGGTACTGAACTGTTTCTTACACCCCTGATATTTTCCCTAAATGCTTCTTTATGCTTATCCAAATTCGACTTGCTGCTTTTCTGAACATGTGTGTGGGGTGATCGAGGCTGTGTGTGGGGTGATCAAGAGGGATGGCTCTGGAACCTGATTTCTGCGATTCACTTCTTTGCTCTGCTGTCTGCCTGTGGAACTGGGATATAAATAATGCAATCTCGTTGGTCCTTCTGAGATTTAAAAGGCATCATTCATGAACAGCACTGAATTTTGGAAATAATCCTTGGAGGTCAGTAGGTGTTTGCTTCCTTTATTATATTTGGGCTATTATCAAAGTCTAGGGCAAAAATTCTCTCCTTTGAAAGACCATATTTTACTATTAAGACCAACAAAATTACTTACCTCTAGATTCCTTGAATTTTCATAGGAGTTATGTGGCATATGTGACACATCTTATTATCTAGTCATTCATTCTGTGTGCGTGTGTGTGTTTGTATGTGTTTGTGTATGTGTGTGTGTGTGGTTTTTTAATTTGATTGTAAGCTACTTGAGGGTTGAATACTTTCAATTTTCTTCAACCTTTGGTGTATCTATTATAGTGTTTCCCAAATAGTAAGTTCTTGATGAATATTTGTGGATTGGGACACTAAACAGTGTTCTGATAGCTGACCATAGTGATATTGTACTGGATGTCATCAGATATTAGCAAAAACAACAAATAACTAAGCTGGAGACATTGAGGGAGGCTACTCATAAATCAACTAAGGGAGCATTTTCGATTTGTTTCATGTTCACATAAGTCTACATTTGAGTCTACATGTTCATATGAGTCTACATGCTCACATGAGTCTACATGTTCACATCACAGGAAGAATGTGCTAGGTGGAACAAAGACAAATACTGCATGCATTTGACAATTTCATTATTCTGGATACACTTTTGAGGTCAGCTACACCATAGTTTTCTTGACTTGCCTTTTTAATATCCTAAAGAAATCTATTCTTAATAATCAATTGAAATTAAAGAAGAGCACAGACATTTCAAATTAAATATCTTAATTAAATGCACATCTGAGAACCTTAATTTAACATATTACCTAAAGCTCCCTGCTCTCAAGACATCTTAATTTATGCTGTGTATAATCGCACCTTATTCTTTTACTTCAGGCAGTAAATGGAACAAGTGGCTCCTTGTGTTCCTTAGCAGAGATTAAAATTTCTATTATAAAACAAGAATGCACAAGCAAACAGCCTTCATTTATTTTCAAGCATACACTGTTTATCTGAGGCAGGTCATTAAGACTTGCTGGGCTTTTGTTTGCTTGTTTGTTTTGCCTTTAATTTTTGAGGCACTCAAGCCAAGCAATTATAAACAAATAGAACAGAAGAAGAGTATGTATTATGATTGTAGATTCAGGGATAATTAATAATAGTTTTGTTTAATTAGAGTTACAGTTACCTTGAAACTCTAGTAAAGCTAAAAAGAAAATATCGTATTCTCTTCTAAGAAAAAAATATTGTACTACTGGCCAGAAATATGGATAATAAGAGGATATATCACAGGAAGACAGGTAGCAAAGTCTGTATTTCCCACTTTTTGTAAAGTTAACTTTATATTAGCATGCTAACTTTTAAAAAGCAAAAAAAACAACCTTCTTCACATATAATTTTTATAGACATGCAGGAAATTTGCTTTCTGTTGGCCAAAATTTCCTTTCTCTTTTTCTCTTCCTTTATTCCTAATGAATCAGCAACTTTAGAAATAATTCAGTAAGTCATTTCAATATAATGTCCACTTCTTTGGCAATAGGAAATTTTACTTCACTTTTTTATCACAAGTAGTTAGATAAAATAGAATTGGGAAACAAAGGAATTAAATATAACACCCGGTGGGGCATGGTGGCTCATGCCTATAAGCCCAGCAGTTTGGGAGGCAGAGGCAAGAGGATTGCCTGAACCCAGGGGTTCTAGACTAGCCTAGGCAACTTGGCAAATGTCATCTCTACAACAAATAAATTTTTAAAAATAGTGGCACTGGCCTGTGGTTCCAGCTACTCGGAAGGTTGAGGCAGAAGGATCACCTGAGCCCAGCAGGTTGAGGATGCAGTGGCTATGAGCATGCCACTGCACTCTGGCCTGGGGAACAGAGTAAGACTTCAACTCAAAAAATTAAAATTAAAATTAAATTACACCCAAGTATAATACAAGAAGTCAGGATGGTTTGGAAGAACATCCTGGAAACCAGTCCTGCCAACTCCATTGAGCCAATAAGACATTCTTTGGTATCTTGTATTAGAACACCAGTAACCAAAAAGCAAATGATTAAAAAAAATCCTCAGGCATTGTCATAGATAAATGTGCTAAAATAACAAAAAAGCAAAAATGTAAAAAAATAGTTAGATGCATGTGTTTCCCCATCATGAATGTCATTTTTACATCATTGCAGACATATTTTATACTTGGTATAAAATGATATAGCATGCATATGATTTGAGAACTCAAAGATATAGGGTAGAAACAATAGAGAATTACAAGGTTTAAATCAAAACCTAGAAACTATCTGTACCTATTTTAATCTTCTCTTTTTTTTCCCCCATGTCATGCCATGCAATTCATTTAGAGAGACTGATTCACCTGATTTATATGCAGTTGTTGTGTTCACGGGTGATGGGTAATTTTCCCCCAGTGTCACTATGAGCCTTTCAAAAGGATTATATTCTACCAGCAAGCTAAGAATGATGTTTAAACATGGCTTTCTCAGCATTTATCTCTGAGTGATTGCATTTGAGTATCTCCTAGGAATAAAATATTTGATCAGGAAACTTTGGGATTGCACTTCAAGTGCTAATGCCTAAACATTTCTCCCAGCCTATGCAAGAAGCTAACTTGCTAAGAAAAAAAAAGGCGTATGGTGACCTTGAGGAGAATGCTTATTACCAGCAGTCAAAATATCACAAAATGCAAAAACCTGGACATGGTAACAGTGAGCAGAGGGACATCATGAGCTTCTCACTGACTAAGCTGGAGTAATTCCTGATGCCTGTCTTTGAAGGCCCTCGTTTGGTTTTAGCCCCGGCAATATTTGCCACTCATATACCCCATATTCTATTTCCCTCAGGAAGAGTGCAGCCCAGTGCTATATAGAACAAAAACTAATACTTCTTGAAAATGACCGATGGATTGGATCTCCTAATAGGCTGAAAATAATCAATGAGGCATGAAAGGTAGTGGGCCGCAGCTGCCTGACAATGCCAATACTAAAACAATCCTACAGCACAGTCAGAATGAGGAATGCTGCCACATTGACCAAGTTCTCTTTGGTAATCAGTTAAGTGATATTAGTACACATTTCTCAAATAAAAATCATTACCTATCATTTAACAACTCCCATCGTGAATTAGCTTGTTATTCGTGTAGCACAAACCATCACGCAAAATAACTGCCCTTTGTCATGAGTGATGAACACTTTTTCCATAAAAGAAGAGACGGTTCTATCTGGAAATTCTAAAACATTTTCCCTTTAAGAGGGTACACCAGACTAATTTGTGGAATGATGAGGTCGTTGGTCTTGGGCCTTTGCTCACTTTTTATTTCTCTTCTTTAATCTCATTCTCTTCATTTTCTTTATTACTAAGAGGGAGGCAAACTCACAAAAACCTGTTATCTATTATCCTTGTTCCAAATTTTGCTGGTTTTCAGTCCCTAGGGTTTGAAGTCAATATGTTTGGTAATGACTTTTTACAAAGAAAAAGGAAAAGGAACAGAGATTGGATTTCAAGTGTTATGATAAATGCATATCTGAACTTTCAGCTGGGTTTGGCTTAAAGAACTCAGCATCAATTTTTATAGGAAGGCATATCATCAGAGTAACTGAACTCTGACAGAACACTAAATAAAATGCCACATTTTTTTCTCTCTCTCTTTACACACACACACACACACACACACACACACACACACACACACACACACTTGTCCCTAATCTGGTGGTAAAAACTCTTACCCACGTTGTAAACAGAAAGCTGGCAATAAAAGAGTTTTTCATCAATCTGAGAAGCCAGAGTTTATATTGCTCATGCCTTTTATCCCCCTTTCATTGATTTACTAATTGGCTTCAAATTAGCTTTATTGCCTGCATTTTGTTGGCTTATCAGGGTGAAAATATATGAAGAAGAGTGTTCTGACTTATTGGCAAATAGAATTTTAAAATGCAATGTGCTTTAGAAATACATAGTCCAGTAAAAAATACGAATCTGTTTTGTGTAAGCCTTATGCAATATGGGAGATTAACTGACAGTATTTCTTAAAAAGAAAAGTAAAACTTTAGAAGTATCAACTCCACTATTTGTGAAAAGGCAACTTTTGCTTAATGTGGAAAACTCAGGAAATATTACTGCATTTTGAAATTAAAATGTAGATCTCCTTCTTTTCCTCCCGGAAATCATTCCATGTATTTTATTTTATTTTTTTCTGGAGGCTTGTGTGAAATCATATGTGTATGTGCATGTGCATATTTGCGTGTATATATTGTATGTTTATATGTGTGTATATTTTGTGTATCTTTGGTTTTTTTCTCATTGGAAAGCAAGTTTTCTAGTTATTGGAACCGACTTGGGTCTTAGCATCTTTGGTACCTAGTCAGAGCTGAAAAGTTCAGGACCACAGTGGAAAATTTTCATATTGATTTGATTTCATTTTTTTCAGCCTAAATTCAAAAAGCACAGTGTTTTCCAGGAATGCACAGATAAAAGGACACATGGAACGGCCAGGCTCTTCAGAAGTGTAACCCTTAGCAAGCTAGTTGCCTGCTGCCTCCAATGCTTTGAAAGATTCTTACAGCATTCCAGGGTCATTGGGTTCATTGGGGTGAACCGGAAAGAATGGGGTGGCTGTTTTTCTATCTAAGTGTTAATGGTTTTCTTGCTTCCACAAGCTAAGTGTTCTGTGCTAGAGCTGAAGTTCTCTCCTTCAAAGTTGACATCTGACAAGGTGCTGGTGTTCAGTGGTGCAAGCTCTGAAATATGGATCACCTGTTCACCAACTCATCCCATGGACCTGATTGTTTCTGCTTGGATGGGAATGTTTAGAGGCTGTATAGGCACAGCTGTATGTAGGCACTGACAAAGTAGTTCAGAGCAGAGAAAAAAATATCATCTCAAACTGTTAGACATACTTGAAAAGAGAAAGCAAAACACCATTTCAGCCAGGCATTCGCCAGATGTCTTTGCTCTGGTCTGAAAGCAAACTAGAGCAGAGCTGCGACACTGAAGGCCCTTAAGCTCTTGCTGTAGATTTGTTATTAATTAAAAATTCAGCAAGGGAAATCTCTGGTTCTTTAAAGGAATGCTTTATCTATTTCCCCATATGAGGATGAACTCATAAATTCTATTTTACGATACTCGTATCGATGGTTTGGGAGAATGAATTAATTGTTGGGGGAACAAAGTGGGTAAGTGAACACAGAAAAAAAGTCTTACCAAAAGAACAATTAAATGAGATAGGTCATATGATCAGGGTTGAATATCCTCCTGGTGATTCTCCAGGTTCCTTTCTTTCAGTAGGAAGGAACTCAGGGAAAGCGCTCCTTTTCCAAGGATTATTATTTAAGTCTACAAGCGTATTGAGGAGTTGAAGGTCTGGAGATCAAAATTTGAATGATTATTAGTGAATTAAGAGTTCCTTCAGGTAGCCTTTGCCATAATTCAAATCGTCTCATGAGTCTAGTGCCTGAAATTCCAGTAGTACACATTTTCCCCCCTTAATTCAGTTTAGACATTTGCAGTACATTTTTCAATACTAGAATTTTTTGGTGGTATAATGGAGGGAATTGAAACACTCAGAGCAACAAAAAAGTAAATCAGTAATACTTACAATCAAGTCACTACTAAAGCAAATGATGTTTCCTATAAAGAATCAATAGTTATGGCATTTTTTTCTTTGAGTTTCAGTAGAAACTTTTACTGACCTAATGATGATATTTTAAACTTTAGGATGTCAAATTGTATATGAACAGTCTCTCTTTGGTGCCAGTTTAATTTCAGAATCCTGGCTTGCATGTGTCATATAACCAACGCAACCCCAATCCATTCTTATAATCTCCTCACAAAGTTGTATAAAAAATTGTACACACTGACATATTTATGAGGTAGATGTATAATACACAGACAAGCCCAGAGTAATTAATGCACAATATGATTCATATAGATGAGAATTCTTTCTACACTTTCAACACCTGTGCATATCTGCTGTAGAGAAAAAATAGCATATAAAAGAAAGTGTAAGGTATAAAATTATGACATGTCCTCACGGAGAGAATGAGAGAGAGGGAGATAGAAGATGACAGACTGGATGGAGGTGAGTCCAGCAACAGGTAGGACTTAAAGGAGAAGAGAGTGTTTATGAGTCCTAGTCCTGGATAAATGAAAAAAATACTGCGATCACAAAAAGAAAAGACATATTTCCCAAAAGTTACGAATTGTGTTTTGAAGTATTGACTGCTGACTTTGTGGATTTGGAAAATAAATGATGAGTAGCAAAATCTTTCTCAGTTGTTCTGCTAATAATTCTCAAAGAGCTATTGCTAACCAACAGAAACTTTTTATAGACATTTACATAGAAATTGTTAAAATAGAATGTAACAGTTGCATCTTTATTGGCCTGGACTTCTGCTAGCTGTGTATTGAAAGTCTCTCTCTCACTTTTATGTTCCAGCCATATAGTTTCCTTCTCTGTAGGCAAACAGTGCTATGAGCTTTTTGTGTGTGCTTTTAGACATTATCTATACATATGGTGGAACTATGTATATCTTGTCCCATTTTTTGCACTTATTAATCACTATTTTGTATTTGGCTTTCTTTATACCTCTCTCTCTCCATGTCTTTGTGTGTATGTTTACATATTTTATAGGGCATTACTAATCTTTTCTAAAATATTAAAATATGTAATCACTAATGAAAACATTTTAGAAATTCCCACATTAGGATGCAAAAATACATTTAATCTTCATTCAGTTTCTGTTGACCCTAATCACCTCATTTTGAATGATTACCCATGGACTTAAGCAGAAAACACAGGACAATGGTTGAGAATATGGGCTCTAGACTCAGCTAGCCATGGTGGCCAGTCTTGGAGGTGCATTGCTCAGACCTCCCTCTACGAAAGCCTGCTGTGAGAAGAGCAGATGGCTACACAGCTTTTGGCATTTGCAGCATATTCAAGCTGAGGCTATACATTCCCTGGGCAGCTCAGCCAGTGCCTAAGCATGATAGCATGTTGGTGCCTGGACATTTCCGTTCAACGTGGGACCCTCCTGTAGCAATTTTTGTGCAGAAGCCCTCCACTGGGCTGGTGGAGACCTTCTCCAAGCTACTTGGAGACTTTCCCTCCTTAATTATTTTTCATGCCTGCTCCCCTTTCATAGGAATCAGAGCAACACCACTCTCGGCATCCTCTGCATTCCCACTCCTGCTCCTTTCGCTTTATATTTCACAGGTATTACCGTCCCCGCCCCCGCAAGTAAATCTCTTGCATTTCTGCTTTGTCTGTACATCTGCTTCCTACAGGACTAAGCCTGACCCGTATGGCTCTTCCACGTCCTAGTTTTGTGAACATGATGAATGTACTCAACTTCTTTCTTCTCTCACCACCAATTTGTAATTGTTATAGAAGTAATGCATGCATGAAAATCTCAAAATTATCAACCAAAAATTCCTACTCATTTTTTCTGGAGAATATCCTCAATTTCTCTAAAATAGAAGATAAAATTCTGAGTTTTTATATGTCAGAAAAAATGTATTTTGATGTTGAATTTGATTATTAGTTCTCCTGGCTAGAGAATGAGAGTATAAATTTATTTTCCTAGAAGTTTGAAGACATTGCCTTCTAGTAACTAGTGTCACTATTGATAATCTAATGTTGGGCATGGTGGCTCGTGCCTGTAACCCAGAACTTTGGAAGGCAAAGGTGTAAGAATTGTTTGAGGCCAGGAGCTCAAGACCAGCCTGAGCAACAAGTGAAACCCCATCTCTGCAAAAATTTTTAAAAATTAGCCAGGCATGGTGGCACTTATCTGTACTCCTAGCTTCTTTGGGGACTGAGGCAGGAGGATCATTTGAGCACAAGATATTGAGACTGCAATGAACTATGATCACAATATTGCACTCTAGCCCGCATGACAAAGCAAGATGCTGTCAAAAAAGAAAGAAAGAAAGAAGAAAAAAGTTCAATGACAATTTAAAACTTAGCTTTTGTAGATAAGCTGCTTTTACTCTTTAGAACTTGCAATAGTTTTTTTTATATACTTTTGGCTTTAAAATTTCACTGGAATATGTCCAGGTCAAGGTCTATATTTACTTTTAATATTGACTTATAGCTATCTTTGGCTCTGAGAAATTTGCTTCTATTATTTCTTTGATTATTTTTACTGCTTTATTGTCTCTCTGCTCTCTTTTCAAATTTTCTATTATAAGAATGTTGCATTTCTTGATTGCTAGTCTATGTGTATTTTTTTCACATTTGAAAAATTATTTTTAACTGTTTCATGTTCTGCATATTTCCTCAACTTCTGTTGAAGTTTTGATATGTAATTTCTAAGGATTCTGTCCTTTTTTCTTTTGATTGTTTCTTTTTAATTGAAGCTTTTTTGGTTTCATGGATGTAATAGTGTATCTCAGTGGGTAGTAGTGACTTAGATGTGGTAATAAATATGCTTTGGTGAAATACATATCATACTTTTGGTTATTATCAGTTGAACTCATGCTTTCCTATCGCTATTGTTACACCTCTTTCTTAGGTAATGTTTAAAATTCATAGCCTAATAGAGTCTACTTAAAATTAAATATTGGCAACCCCCTCAGATCCCCTCCCACTTGGGAACTTTTCTGTCTTCTCAATAAATCCTGCTTTGAAAAAAATTAAATATTTGACTCTTTCCCAAGGTTTACTATTAGTATTCATCTAACTTGGATTTTAATTGCTACATCAATTTATACTTTTCTTTCCCACAACTATAACTCCTGTGCATACAAATCTACTTATATCTTAATAACCTAAGATAGTATTTCCTTAAAAAACTTCACCCACCCAGTGCTCATGTTTCCATGAATGATTAATGATGATAATTTATATAGACTCTTCTACTGAAAAGCACATTAAATAACAACATTGCCAGTACAGCCTCCTCATATCTCATTACACTGGAGAGCAATGCTTAGAATAAATGCTGCTACTTTAACCAGTTGCAAATCATCTGAGTTACACGTAAAAAGAAACTGAATAGTTAAAAAATATTTCAGTAGATATGTATACTGGCCATATTATCCTTATTCACAGAGGCAGTATCAAGTAGTCAACAGTTTTCATTATAGAAACAGCAGACTGAGTTTAGATACTAATTCAATTGTATAGTCTTGGGCAAATTGTTTAACTGTTCAGAACCTGTTTCTTCATGAGGTTGGTATGATAATTATAATCCATATGAAGTGCTAGTATAGTGGCCAGTGCATTGTCATTCAAAAATGTCAGCAATTATGATCAGTAAATAAAGTGGCAATCTCTCAGGGAAAAAAAAAATTCTATTTTCTCCCCAAAGTGATTGCACATCTGTCTTTTTCTTGTTGCCTCATTGCATTATGTGGTTACCTTTAAAATATTTCTTAATACATCCAGTCTTTGTGTATAAAGGTTTATTTTTATGCTTCTTCAATTATATCATTAGAACCAGACAACCAGAGATTGTCACCTTTCTTGCCCAATACGATTAGCAGGGACTTTGCATATTGTACTTCATCTAGTGAACAAATGATGGAGGTACAGATGGAAGGGGATATGATGAAGGTACAGATGAAGGAGAAGCACCCCATTGTAAGAAGTAGACTGAAATCATGATTGGCAAAAACAAACAAATGCTCCATGTAGATTGAGTAAATGATGCTCTATGCATTTCAAGAGCATAAACACTAGCGGATAGATGGCATATGTGTGCTGTAAGATGTTCATTTCCCTGGACGTAAGAAGAAGAGTAATAAATAGAATGGGCTGGGCTCGGTGGCTCAGTCTGTAATCCCAGCACTTTGGGAGGCCGAGGTGAGTGTATTGCCTGAGGCCATGGGTTCAAGACCAGCCCGGGGAACTTGGCGAGACCTTGTCTCTACAATAAATAAAAACTCAGCCGGGCGTCGTAGTGTGTGCCTGTAGTTCTGGCAGCTTGGAAGGTTGAGGCGAAAGGATGGTGGGAGCCCAGCAGGTCGCTGCTGGAGTGGCCCTGAGCATGCCACGGCACTCCAGCCCGAGTGACAAAGTGGGACTCCAACTTAAATAAATAAATAAATAAATTGAAATGAAGAAAGTTAGGAAATGGACAGAACTGTATGCCAGAGCATGTAAATCTTCCTTTTAGCAGTAATTACTCCTAGAAATTACTATATCAAGTGGCATCTTGACTAGGGAAAAGGATCCGCCCAGATGGTGATTTCTGAGATGGAACAGGTTTGTGGTGGCCATTAATAGTTTTCTTCCAACCCTATGGCTAAAATTCTGAGCTTCCACAAGATGTGTAAGAGGTGGTAAAGCAAACCCAGGGGGTCATGGGCTAGACTTCTTAGAGTGGGGGAGGGCAGCCTTAGACCTGACAGTTATGTGGATAAGATTTCTACAAACCACTCTGAATTATTACATGTCTACAAATTCCTTACTGTGGGTTTAGTTCAAATCTAAACTCATGAGAATCATCTAGTGCTATCCCTGGTCTCTAATATGTTTCAAATCCAGCCCTTTTCAGATTTTCACGTTACTACCATTATGATGCTTATTAGCACTTCCATCAAAGACATGAAATGGAAAAGAAAAAGGAGTGAACCTAAATCCAACAATGTTGACATGTTTTAATGGGTTTAGCAGAGGGGAAAGGTAAAACTCTACATTGTTTTTAAAGCTGTGCATGTGTTTAAAGGCAGGTGGAGCTCTCACAATTAACCTCTACAATGTCATTCTGCTTTCACATTTTATTCTTTGTTATTCTAAACTTATTCCACTACCTCTCTTGTTTACTAATTTAGCTAACAGCTAGAGTTCCTTGAGATTTAGAAATAGCCATATCCCAACTCTGATTCCTACTTCTTGCATCCAGTGTAGACTTGGCAGAGTACCTTGTTGCACCTCTTGGTGCATGGAGCCTCAAGATCTTTCTGTGGGAGGCTGGGGAGGGTGTGAAGCTGCAGGATTGAGACCCAGACTCAGCTTGGATGGTAAGGGAAGAAGCCTATTAGTGTATTGCAAAACTCCTTACTTCCTTCTTGGCAGGAGTTGTTGCTTGGAGCCAGCAGGTGCTTAATGCTGTTAAATTTATGAGTAGTGAAAGCTGTTGGATTTTTTAACATCTGGGTAACATAAATTATCAGAACTTTTTTTTTTTTTTGGCCTGACATAGTTGAAAAGTGATTTTGCAATCCATGGAAAGCCATTAAGTAACCTTTGCTGGAATGTGTTTATTTTTCAACATTTACCTGCATGACTGTAAGCTGTCCCTAGATGAGCTGGCAGACCCCGACTGGACAGGAAGTGGCAGGGTCAGGGAAAGCTAAGCCACAACAGTTTTCCCTTGAAATCCTTAGGTAAGACGTAGAGCACTTTCAATGTATGTATTTGTGGTTTTATTTTTTTCTTGCTCAGAATTACCAAAAAGGTAAGTGCCTAACCAAAGCCTCAATTTAGAACTAATTTCCACTGATTATTTTTCCTTTTAATCTAACTGTGATCTGGAGAGCTGCTCCTGTATCTTCCTTTCTTTCCCTTCTTTCTGTTCCTTCATTACAACAAGTAATTGAGTTATGATCTGTCAGGCAGAATTTAAAATATAAAATAGGTGAAAGAAATTGACCATTTCTTTACAGTAACAGGTATCCACATAACATTATTCATCTAAGATGTTGTTGCCTGTGTCTGTCTGTTTTCCACTGGGACTGATGAGTGCAAATAGGCATTTTCTTAAACTTTTAGCCACTGTTGATTTTAAATGGTGCTGTCCTTAAAAAGTTTTCGCACTAGTATTCTCATTAGTAAATGAGATATTTTGAGCCTGAAGTGTGTTGAGAGATTATTTTCCTACCCATATTTTACTTTCTAACAGAAATTAAAGTCATATGCAATGTTGGCTTAAAATATTACAGTTTTCCATGTTCCCCACGTTGATTACCTACTTATGACTAGATTAGAAAGAAGAAAAAAGTCCAACACAAAATGTGCTAGCATATTTTCACATGTTGGGCACAGTCTCAGTCTCTACTCTTACTCTGTGAACTTAGGCAAATTACATAAAGCCAGAGACACAGCTTTGCTGCTTTAGAGTAGAATTTACAGTGGACGTTGTAGATGGAGGTCCAGCATCCATTGGGACTTTGCACTACTGATTAATCGTTATACAGTTCAGGGACCTGACACTGGTAAAGGGGAGAATCTGATTTTCCTAAGGGTTATCTTAATCTTTTGTGCTGGTAACTATTTTAATATATTATATACTATTATATATATATGTGTGTGTATGTGTATACATATATACACACTATAATATATATAGTCTTAGGATATTAGTTTATTTTATATATGTATACATATGTGTGTATGTGTACACATATATTTGTTTTAAGGTACTACATGTCACAATTAAACAAGCCCAACAAAATAGATACACTTGAGCTATTGTATGTAATATTTTGTGGTTTTCAATAAAGAAGGCAATCAATCCAGAAAGTGTTTAAGTAACATTTATCCTACTTTGAAACTTCATCTCTTCCAGATTTTCTACATTGACTACTTGGGAAAATATACACTTTAAAAGATGCATGTTTTTAGCACAATACTTGCTCATATATGCCCATATGGGTGGTTGCTCTGAAATGTATTCTTTTACAGAAACATTTTACATTTTGGGATGTTTTCATAAGAGGAAAACAAAACCCAAGGCCTTCAGATAGGATCTATAATAATGCTTCACAACTCAAGATAGTTTTCTTGGGATTTTTGCTCCTTGAAAAAAAAAAAGAAGAAGAAGAAGAAGAAGAAGAAGAACAATAATGTGCCAGAGACCCCAAAGGGAAATATATTGTTAATGGAAAAAATTGCCTTCATTCAATCTTTCTATTTAAGGGAGCTCTTGCTGCCAGGTTATAATGAAAACATAAAGGTCTAATACAAAGCTGATCAGGGGGAAGAAGGCAGGGGAGAGGAACCCAGAAAACGCAGCATCTAAACCAGATGGTAGCATTAGTGGGGTGGTTTTTGTAAACAACAGCCAGAAAACTTTATCTTCTTCATCCTCTCTGACGTCCCTACTCCATGAAGAAATGTAAAGCAATCAAAATTCGAGTTTTCAGGTTTCAAGATTTTTTCTAAGCATAATTTGGTTAAACTCTGTTTACCTACAAAGACTCTCAAGTATGAAACAATTTCTTTAGGATGATTTATCTCATTGATCTAAAGTTGTAGAAAAAGATAGAGACAAATAACACTTAAAAACAGTTTTGTTCAAACTAGAAAAATCACTTAAAATTCCTTGTATTGTCTCTTATTAAAATACAATTGATGTAATTAAGTTAGGAATATATTTTTTCATCTTTAAAAAAAAAGTTTCCTGTGTGGCTTAGAAAATCATGGTTTACTGACCCATTTGGGATAGGAAGAGGAAGAGAGTTTTTAAAGGAAGAAACAAGTTAGTATCAGAGAGAAACCAAGAAAGACTTAATACTAATAGTTAAATAAAATAATGCATAGTGACAAACGATAAAAGAACACATACCTCAGAGGAAGAAGTGAATTATCTTTCAAACCCTCTGTCGACTTATTTCTCATAACTTTTGGGAATGCATTTTGAAGAAAGCAGTCATAAAACTTTACAGAATTGTACACTTTTCCTATGGCAACTGATTTGCATTTTCCAAAATTCCATCTTTTTCTCGAAGGTTGCACAGCACACTATGCATGTCCGCTCTTCCACACGTGACTAGTAAGGAGGTGGTTCTATTGGAGCTATTGTTTATCCTCTGCTTTTGCTGTCTGGTGTGCCTCTCTCATGCCTGCATCTATTTGCTATTGACACTTGACATTGGAATTTGTGGATGGCTTCGTTACGCCTAAGTACTTAGTTGGAATCCTACTTAAAGTGCTGCTATAAAGTCCTACATTTGTCATTTTTACAAATGGATTAAGGTGAATTTGCAAAATTATATGGATTATAATATGGGAATACATTACTTTTTGGTTATAGAAGTTGTGTCTTAGTTTTGATCCCCCCTGAAGTAGACCATAAACCAAAGATTGGAGTGCAAGTAGTTCATTTAAGAACATCATGAAATATTAGTGATGCAGGAAAGGGAACTCATCCAATGAAGGGTACTGTGGGAAAGTGATTTATTTAGAGACGAAACTCTAAAACACATACCTCAGAGTTATCCCACCTGAGGGGTGTGAAGTTTTATAACAACCTTTGCCAGTTAACGGTTATCCATTGAGAGCTGTGTTGCAGATGTATTCAGAAGGTCCTAACTTATCTGTACATCAAGCCTATCGCATGTGGACACAATGGCATTGAGAGGGTGTGCTTGATTAACACAGCATTACCTAGAAATTATCAAATACATTTTATTAATTTTTAAAATTGTATTGCAAAATCCAAATGAATGAGGAAAACACAGAAAATTAATAAGAATTACTGACATAAAAGCAGTTAGCATCAACAGC
Source organism: Tarsius wallacei (assembly GCA_963574415.1). Classification (NCBI taxonomy): domain Eukaryota; kingdom Metazoa; phylum Chordata; class Mammalia; order Primates; family Tarsiidae; genus Tarsius; species Tarsius wallacei. Next base: position 52,590 of record CAUYQG010032941.1, read on the forward strand.
AATAACAATGCGCTACCGTCACCCATATACAGATAAAAAGATGAAGACTATTTCCTCATATGTTTCTATATTTTTATATCTCAAATACTACATTGTACATTATTCTAGAATAAAAGTCACTATGAATATCATTAAGATGTCTTTTTTTGTATATTATTTATTATAATATTACATTAGTTTTTTATAGCAAATAATTATAATATTGACTCAACTTAGAGCATGAGAGAATTGGAAACATTATCCAATGTTTTGCTTTACAAAAATACCATCAAGGTAGCAAAACTAACAGATATTAATTCACTGAAGAACTTTTATGGAATTAAATATTTCTCTACATTAAAAATTTTTCTACTTGAATATTTTTAAATTTCATTTACTTTGCTTCTAAAAGCCTATAACAATTATATCTACCATAAATTTGTTTGTAATTTGTATTTTGGATCTCTTATACACTGAAAATAAAGAAATAATTTAACCTACAATTAGAAAATACACAAAACCCAATTGTCTGCTTTCGCTGGCTAGTACATTTTTATACAGAGAATTTTTATCCACCATCATGACATTTCTATAATATACTGAATCTCAAAGGAACGATAATAAGAGAAATACCAAAAATGCTTAAATTGAAGTATGAGAATGTAAACCTTGTAATATCATTCGGTAAGTTAATATTTTGATATATGTAATAATGAAAGGAATTTGAACAGCATTTAACTTATATTCGGAAAATATTTTTCAATTATCAATCTCGGAATGATTTATAGGCATATGAAAACTTACAACAATAAGACTTCTTCCCATATAACTTTCTTAAAATGAAATGCAAATCTTACACAGTTCAAAAATGAATACCAATTTGTATTGCTACCACAATCTATAAGTTGTTTTTTTTTTTTTGAGTTAAAGTCTCACTCTGTCGCCCAGACTGGAGTGCAGTGGCCGCTCCCGGCCACCGCAGCCTAAACCTGCTGGGCTCCTGCTATCCTTCCGCCTCAGCCTTCCAAGTAGCTGGAACCACAGGCGCGCGCTACCACGCCCGGCTGATTTTTTGATTTATTGTAGAGATGAGGTCTCACCAAGTTGCCCAGGCGGGTCTCGAACCCGAGGGCTCAAGCAATCCACTCACCTCGGCCTCCCAAAGCGCGGGATTACAGGCTGAGCCACCGAGTCTGGCCAATCTATAAGGTTTTACTAGCCTCAATAAATAAGCAAATAGTAAACTCCAAAGCTAACTGAAAGTGTTACACATAATTTAATTTGTGTATTTTCTAAAACACAGCCACTAAAGCAAAGATAAATGAAAGGTATTCATTTCATTTTATATTAACAAAATACATTATCAAGAATTACTCATTGTTTTCTACATCAAATCATATTCAATGCATTTCTTCTGGAACTACTAAGGATTTCTGTCAATAATTTGGAAAGAAATAAAAATCATATGAATGTGATACTTGTTAATAGCTTAATACAAGAGTTTAAAAATTATATTGGCTCTTTCAAAATATTTTAGATAAGGTGATTCGCTGTTACTATCCATTTATAAAACCATCAATTAAAATATTAAATCGTAACTTGTATTCCTAAGAATTTGTCTGTATACTTTTTGAGATTCCACTGTCAATCATAGGAAGATGACAATTGAAGATGTTGATTGTCCTCAGGGTATTTAACTCCTGTGATATTGTGTGTTAGAATATTAGAGCACATTTCAAAGCATCAATTTACATTTTATTTTAAAAGGCAAAGACTAGAATTGGTATAAATCTGAAATATAGATTATATATACATATATACACACATATATTCAGATACTTTAAAAGTACAATTATAGGAACTCCTGGAATAAATTTTAAAAGAAATTCTACCTTTCATATACATTTTGACTAAAATTACTAACTGCTATAACAATATCTGTTCTCTGATTTCTCCCAGTAAGAGAATTCCCAACTTTTCCTGGGTAAAATGATCACCCAGTAAAAGCATAACATGTCTTAACCTCTCTTGCAGTCAGGTGTGTTCATGTCATTATATTTTGGCCAATGACACGTAAAAGTATATGTTGTGTGCATTATAAAACATCTTTAAATGTAAAAGGACACAGCCTGTTAAGTATCCTCTTCCTGAGGGCTTAGTAAAAGATGTGACTCTCAGAGCTCAAGTGAACATCTTGGACTATGAAGTGGAAGCTTCATGGTGAAGATGACAGAGACACAGACAAAAGGAGTTTTTGTGTGTGTGGGCTTTTGTGCCACCCTATTAGCCCTATACTGTCTACAGGCAGACCTCTTTTCTATGAAAAAGAAATAGACTTCTATCTGATTTAAGCTACTGATTTTGTTTGTCTGATTTTTGTTTTATGTAGCCAAACTTAATGCTAAGTGACACAGAGCTGAATTGTCATGCTACCCCTTTATGAGAAATTTTAAATAAAAACTATTTTGACAGAAACCAACGATGGAAGATTTCACAGGATCAAAATTTGGAGATATTTTAAAAAGTATCTTTCACAAAGTAAATATATTTATATGGCATGAGAATAGCATTCTTATTTTAAAAAGGTTGTTGACAAAAGATCATTTCCACAGTTCATCTATGTAAATATTGTATATTTTATGTTCTTTGCTTTGATTTTTTACCTGACTAATTATATGGTGACTCTGCATCTCCCTCCACTCTTGACCATATAACACAATAATATATAACATACAACAATGATAATCAACATTTTTCAGTGAGATAGCCCTCAGCACTAGAAACTTTTGGACTTGAAAAGACTCCACCAAACACATTTTGAAAATTGTCATTTTTAGAAATTCAATATATAAAGGCTGTTTTGAATATGAAATAATTATTACACAGTCAAATGTGTAGTTATTCCTTCCAATAAAATTTAAAAGCATGACCATTCTTGTCACAAAATATGCTGTTTTCATTTATCTTTGGTCTTTCTGTCTCCTAAATAATAAGAATTTGCCTATAAGTTATTTCCTTTTATTTTTTTTTTGTAAGTAGCTCTTTGTCCAATAGAAATGTCCTCTCAGAAGAACTGAATAATCCAGGTATCGCTGCTGTTCTCCACTATTTCATTGCCAGAGTCAAATGTTAGCAAATTTCTGAGGCCAAAGTTGCATTTGCTAGATCATAAATCCCAGTTTCAGTTAGGGTTGAATTAAACTGCCAAGGTCATCGTCAGCTTTAAGCACCAGTTGGCTGTTAGTGATCGACATGTCCTCTACACGTCTTCTGTCCTGGATGATGAAATAGTCTTCTTACAAACTGCACCATTGTAGTGGGGGAAAATGATCAAGAACCTGCTTGTTCTCTGTTCCCCACCCCAACATGTGGGAGCTATATTGAGGTAATCATTGTAGCTTTTTTCCCCCTCTTTATTTTCCAGTGCTCCTTTTCTAGTAGCACTCTGATCTCCCTCTTGAGGAAAGGGGGAGGGTGGGCTTTTCCACGGAGTATAAACAGAAAGGAGGACAATTTCTGGTATCTCTTTGTTGTCTCTGCCTTCTCCCTTAGTTTTGTAGATTTTCTGCCCAACCATGCCGGTGCTCCTCTGGTGCTGTCCCAAGCTATACTAGAATGTGAATCACTCCTCCATCAGTGATATCATGCAACCCCAGTAAAGGACTTGTCCAGACCACAGTGGAACAAGAGAGAATGGCGCACTCCCCAACATTCCCTTCCTGTCTTCTCCAGCAGCTTAGGCTCCCGGCTCTTCCATAGAACTTCACGGTTCCATACATTTCCTTTGGAATCACTCTATTATTGTCCTCTTCTCTAAACAATCACCCAGGCAATTTAAAGTCCTATGGGATTCCTAGAGATCCTCCGATTTGGAGGCCTTGAAACTGCTCTAAAAAACCACAGAAGTTGTTGCAGGAGCTGGTGGAGGGAGAAAAGACAGACTAAGCTCTTGGCTCCTTACTTGTAACTGCCTCCTCCAAGTGGTTTTATTTCTAACTGTTTTGTATTCGGGCTTGCCTTATAAGATTTTAGTTGAACAAAGTGTTCGTTGGCCACAGAAACAGCTTGCAAACCACTGACTTGGTTCTTAGCATTGTCACAAAGCAAATTTGATGAAGGTGCATTTTTCCCCAAACCGTATAACTCATTTGTGGCAAAACTAGGGCTAGAACCAAGTCTTATTAGGTAATACTTTTACTATATCATCTTGCCCCTTCTAAATAGTGTATTTACACTTATAAAAACTCACTGTTATTTAATCAAAAGGAAGAAACAACAAAAAAAGAAATGATGAGAATCTGGGGCAGACTGTGATGTTCTGGTGAGAGAAGAATTTAGCGTACAGAGGTCCCTTGAGTCATACCCACTAAGTTAATAAATGGCTCTGCTTTGATCATGATGTCAAGATGGAAATAAAGGATGCTGATTCTTCTGTCTACTTGTGAAAAACTAGAATAGGAATAGATATTGAAATGCAAAACTAGTGCATTTTGGATAATAATCTTTATAACTCATTTTGCCCTATTTTATTTTGCCCTATAAAAAATTATTTGAATAAATAATTCAAATAAAGACAGAGTTTTGAAAAATGTTGTGTGCTTTCACTGCAAATCACAAATTCAAAGTTAATTTATCACATTGGAAATATGATGCCTGATTTCTCCAGGCATGTGACAATATTCACTCATGCTTTATAACTTTATCACAGAGCAATCTTGAATAGCCTTTTACTGGTTACTTATTGAATTAGCCAACAGCGGAATAAATTTCATTGAATTTATAATATTTAAGAAGATACATAGGAAGGAGGGGGAAAGGAGATTGACATAATTTATTTCAAAGACTGAATTTCAAAATGAGTACATTTTCAAATAAATAACCTAAAAATATCACTGTGGAATAAAACTAAATAGTATTCCATGATATGGATGTACTACAATTTCCCTAACCATTCACTCAGTAACAAATATCTGAATGACTTCTTGTTTGAGCTGTAACAAATAAAGTTTCTTTTTTTTTGTTTTTTTTTTTTTTGAGTTGGTGTCTCACTCCGTCGCCCAGACTGGAGTGCAGTGGCCGCTCCGGCCACCGCAGCCTCGACCCGCTGGGCTCCGGCGATCCTTCCGCCTCAGCCTTCCAAGTAACTTGAACTACAGGCGCGCGCTACCACGCCCGGCTAATTTTTTTGATTTATTGTAGAGATGAGGTTTCACCTGCCCAGGTGGGTCTCGAACCGCAGGCTCAGGCAATCCACTCACCTCAGCCTCCCAAGGCGCGGGATTACAGGCTGAGCCACCGAGCCCGGCTACAAATAAAGTTTCTATAACTATTCATGGTCAGACTTCTGCATGAAACTAAGTTTTTCAAATATCTTTGGGATAAATGCTCTAGAGTGCATTCCTGATTGAAAGCAAGCCCATTTACAGTTTTTTTTTTTAAACTTCCAAACTATTTTTCAGAATCACCATACTATTCTACCAGTGATGTATGATTGATTCAGTTTTTCTGCATACTTGCCAGCATTTAGTATTATTGGTATTCATATATAAGCTATTTTAATAGATGTGTAGTGTTAATTATACTACAATTTGTCTTTTCATTCTCCTAACAAATGTTTTTCAAAGCAAAACTTGTAAGTTTAATACAGTCCAATTTGTCAATTTTTCCTTTCATAGATTGTGATTTTGGTAATAGGTACAAGAACTCATTGCCTCGTCTTAGGTACTAAATAATTTTTCTTATTTTTCTTCTAAAAGTTTTATTTTTATGTAACATCAAGAAGAGTGATTCTTTCCATTTTATTTTAGTTTTTCAAAATCATTTGGCTATTCTAGAATAATTCTCCTTTTCATATAAATGTTCAGATAAACTTGTCTATATATACAAAAATACTTGCTGGGATCTTGATAGTCTTACATTAAACCTGCATATTAATTTAGAAATAAAATCATCATTACAATGTTGGAACTTTCAATTCACAAACATTATATATTTCTTCAAGTCTAGATCTTTCATGAACATTTTGCAATTTTCAGTAATAATTCCTGAACATTTTTGTAGGTTTATACCTAATTATTTTTCTTTGAAACAGTTGTAAACAGTATTGTATTTTTTATTTGACTTCTACTTGTTTTTTTTTTGTTATTTAAAATATAATTGATTGTTGCATATTAATTGTATATCCTTCTCCCTTACTGAACTCATTTATTTTCCCCCCAAATTTTTTTTGTAAGTTTCTTGGGATTTTGTAGATAGAAAATCATGCTGTCTGTAGATGGGTATCTCCATTTACTTCTTCCCTACCAATCTGTGCTTCTTTTATGTTTCTTTCTCGCCTTATTGCACTGATCAGAACTCTAGTACTATGTTGAATAAGAATGAGGGGAGCATAATTCCTACTTGCTCCAAATCTTAGAAGGAAAGCTTTCAGTCCTAAACCAGTCATTATGTTAGCGAAAAGGTGTTTTCTGTAGATGCTCTTAAGTAATTGAAAAAGTTACCCTCTGTTCCTGAGTTTTCATTTGAATAGACGTTGAATTTAGTCAAATTCAGTGTCCATAATTGCATGTTTATCCCTCTTCAGTTTCTTGATATGTAACATTACATTGACTTATTTTCAAATGTTGAACTAGCCTTGCATATCTGGAACAACTCTCACTTGGTAGCAAAATATTATTCTTTTGATGAATTCAATTTTCTGAGTTTTTTGAGAATTTTTGCATCTCAGGTCATGAGAGATATTTGTGTAATAGTTTCTTTTCTTCCCTTCCTTCATCCCTCCCTCCCTCCCTCCCTCCCTCCCTTCCTTCCTTCCTTTTGTGATGTCTTTATCTGGGTTTGGTATCAGAGTAATATGAGCCTCATAATATAAGTTGGGAAGTATACCTCCTTTCATATTTTCTGGAAGTGATTGTATTAAAATGCTATTTATTTTTCAAAATATTTAATAAAATTTCTAGTGAAACCACATGGTTCTGTATAGGTTTCCTTTGGCAATTTTAAAATTACAAATCTTACTTCTTTTGGAGCTTCTTCTACACAGCAAATAATTGGGATTTTTTAAAATCCATTCTATAGCCGGGCTCGGTGGCTCAGCCTGTAATCCCGTGCCTTGGGAGGCTGAGGTGAGTGGATTGCCAGACCCCGCGGGTTCGAGACCCGCCTAGGCAACTTGGCGAGACCTCATCTCTACAATAAATCAAAAAATTAGCGGGGTGTGGTAGCGCGCACCTGTAGTTCCAGCTACTTGGAAGGCTGAGGCGGAAGGATCGCTGGAGTCCAGCAGGTCGAGGCTGCGGTGGCCAGGAGCGGCCACTGCACTCCAGTCTGGGCGACAGAGTGAGACTCCAACTCAAAAAATAAAATAAAATAAAATAAAACCCATTCTATCAATATCTGCCCTTTAATTGGTATATCTATATATATACACATGTAAAATAATTGTTTATATGTTAGAGTCTCAGTCTGCCATTTTAGCATTTGTTTTTTGTAGGTTACTTGAACATTTTACAAATACCATTTTTATTTATTTATAATGTTTTGAACATGTATCTTTGTATAATTTTCTTAGTTCTTGCTTTAGATATTACAGGATATATACATAACTTACCACAACTCACTAGTATCAAAGTTTCCCCACTTCTGCTAAGTGTAAAAAACTTCTTTTCATTTCTCTGATTCTCTCTCTCTCTCTCTCTCTCTCTCTCATTTGAAGCTCACTCTGTTGCCTGTGCTAGAGTGCAGTGGCAGGATCACGGCTCACCACAGTCTCAAACTCTGGGCTCAAGAGATCCAAGCAATTCTTTTTCCTCAGCCTCACAAGTAGTTGAGATTATGGGTGTCCACCACTATTCCTGGCAAAGTTTTTTATTTTTTGTAGAAATGAGGTCTTGCTATTTTGCCTAGGCTGGTTATGAACTCCTAGGCTCAGCCATCCTCCCACCTAAGCCTCCTTAGGTGCTGGGGTTACAGGTGTGAGCAACTGCCCATTTATGTCTCTTTACTCTTTCCACTTTTTAAACATAATTTTGTCTAATATTTTGTCTGCATACATTGAACACTACATCAGATAGTGTTATAATTTTTGTTTCAAACAAAACATATTTTAAAAAATGTATAGGATGAAGAATAGTCTCTTATGTTTAGTTCTGTTTTTACCCATTCTGCTTTTTTCTTTACTGAAGCCCTCATCCACCTTCTGTTATTATTTTATTTTTGTTTGGATAGGTATTATTCAAGGGTTGATCTCTTGGTGGTAAATCCCCTTAGCTTCCCTTTACCCAAGAATGTCTTCAGTTTCTCTTCTTTTCTGATGGATCGTTTCAGTGAATACAGGGGTTCTGGGTTGATATTTCTTTTCTTTCCGCACTTGAAGATGTATTGAGACTTCCTCCTGGCTTCTATACTTTCAGATGAGAAATCCACTGCTATTTGTATTAGTGTCTCTTTATAATTAATGTGCCATTTCCCCCTGGATGTTTTTAATTTTTTAAAATTTTTCTTTAGTTTTCAGTTTCATTAGTGAAAGTAATTTTGTTGTGTCTTGGTGTGGATTTTTTTTTTATTTATCTTTGATGTTCGTTCAGCTTCTTCAATCTGTAGGATGTCTTTCACTAAATTTGGGAAGCTTCAGCTTTTCAATTTTTCTACTTTTCTTCTGGAATTCTGCTGAAAAAATATTAGCTATTTTGTTATTCTTTCATAATTCCTTGAGTTTCTGTTTCTTTCCTTGTTCAGATTGTTCATTGCTCAGTCTATTTTCTATTTTCTTTGGTGAGTAAACTATTGATTTGTTCACTGATTCTGTCCTTTGCCGTATTCATTTTTCTATTAACCTCACCCAGGAAGGTTTTTATTCCCATTATTCTATTTTTTCCAATTCTATAATTTCTTTTTGGTTCAGTTTTGTAACTATTTTTTTGCTAACATTTTCTTTTTCATTTGTTTCAAGATAATTCGCAATTATTTGTGGGAGTGTCTATATTTTTTATAGCTGCTTTAAATACTGTCAGATAATTCCAACAACTTATTCATCTCAGTGTCAGCCGTTTGTTTCATTTTTTCTCATTCCCCTGTGTTTTTCATGGTTCTTGGTATAATAAGTAATTTTTTAAATATATCCTGGACATTCTTCATAAACTGTTAAGAGACTCTTGATTTTTATTTAAATTGTCTTTTTCAGGCAGCAGTTTATGTTTATCATGTAGATCTTGGCTTACTTTTGTGAGCTTCAGTGCCAACGGCAGTTTTGGTTGTTTTTTTTTAATTCTTCTTAATTTTTATTTAAAATTGTGGGGTACAATTCAGGGCTAGGTATACAAATATTCACCGTGAAAGTACCTTTATCGGTAAGGTGTGCCCCATCCTTCCCCAGGCAGATATCAACTACTGTCAATCCCACCTCCCCACTCCCCCATCCCCCTCCCCACAGTTTTCCATCACATTCAATTCAGTTCTTGTAGTAATATGGTAGTTGTTCAAGGTCCACTTATGAATGAGAGCATGCGATACTCAGCTCTTTGTTTTTGTGAGAGAAAGATCACTCAGTATTATAAACTCTAATTCCATTCAGGTTGCTGCAAAGTTTATGATTTTGTTCTTCTTTATGGCTGCGTAGTATTCCATTGTATATATGTACCATATTTTTTTATCCAGTCCTCTTTTGATGTGCAGCACGGTTGGTTCCATGTTCTTGCTATTGTGAACAATGCTGCGATAAACATGCATGTGCAAGTATTTTTTTCATAGAGTGACCTGAGTTTCTTCCAGTATATTCCCAATAGGGGGATTGCTGGGTCATACGGAAGCTCAATTTTTAGAACTTTTAGCAATCGCCACACTGATTTCCACAGAGGCTGAACTAGTTTGCACTCCCACCAACAGTGTAGAAGTGTTTCCTTTTCGCCACACCCTCTCCAGCATGTATTATTTTCTGAGTTATTGATGATGGCCATTCTGACTGGAGTTAGGTGGTATCTCAGTGTAGTTTTAATTTGCATCTCCTTGATGACTAGCGAGGCTAAACATTTTTTCATATATCTGTTGGCTGCTCTTACGTCTTCTTTTGAGAAGTGTCTATTAAAACAGGACCCCTACCTATCCCCATATACAAAAAGTAACTCTAAATGGATCACAGACCTAAATGTAAAACCTCTAACTATAAGAACTTTGAAAAGTGTGGGAGACACTTTCATGGAAGTTGGAACTGGCAATCAATTCCTGATCCAAACCCGAAGTGCCCAGGTCATAAGAGATAAGATAGACAAGTGGCCTCATTAAACTGACAAGCTTCTGCAAAACCAAAGAAACCATCAAGAGAGCAGGGAGACAGGGAGACGGCCCATAGACTGGGAAAAAAATATTTGCCAACTCCATGTCTGATAAAGGCCTAACGTCAAAGATCTACAAGGAACTCAAACGTGCTGAGAAGAAAAAAACAAACAGCCCCTATTACAAAGTGGGCAGTTTAGTTTTTAGAGTTTTTGTGTTGCTATTCTGATCCATTTGTTCTTCAGGCTCTGCTGAAGTTCTTTGCCGATCCTTGCAACAGCCACCTGTGCCTCCCAATGCCATTGGGTGGGAGGTTCGGGAAACAATGGGCCTTAGTCACTGCTGTGGTGGTGGATTGTGTCACCACTGCCCTTGGCATGGAACAGGGACCTGCTGATGCTGACACTGTAGAAGGTCAGGACTGCTACAGGCCACAGTGTGGGGCAGACCTTGCAGATGCTTCTGCTTTCAGTCACTTAGATGAAGTGATAATGGGTCCCCACACAGCCCTGCTGATATCTGGTATCTGGTCTTTGCTGCCCCAGGTGTTAGGCAGGGGTTGATCTCATTAAATCTCTGCTGGGCTGTCTCCTTCCCAGTCCTTTTGTCAGTGGAAGCAGGCTTTACTTGTTTTCTATGCCTCTTGGCAGATCCAGATTATAGGTCTCTCTTTACCAAGTCAGCCATATATGGGAAATAGGAAGAAAATCTACATAATTCACTTAGGCATCTGTTCTCAAGTCCTGAGGTCCCTAGCCAGTTTGCTTTCTCCCCACATTTCACAGTCCTCTTAAATTTGTATGCCAAATTATTTCCAAGGCATGCAGTTGTATTTAAAGGAAAGACACATGGAAATTGGGTCTATATTCTTTCTATTGAATTGTTTGAGTTCCTTACATAGTTTGGATATCAGTCTTTTACTGAAAATATGACTTGCAAATATTTTTTCTCAGTCTGTAGGTTGTCTCTTCAAAGTGTTATTTCTTTTGCTGAACATATGCCTTTTAGTTTGACGTAACCTCATTTGCCTATTTTTTTTTTTTTTTGCCTGCACTTTTGGGTTCAAATACAAAACAAAAAACAAAAAAAAACTTATTTCCCAGACCAATGTGGTGTAGTTGTTCCTCTATGTTTTCTTCTAGAAGTTTTACAGTTTCTGGTCTTACATTCAAGTTTTCAATCCATTTTGCTTTGATTTTTGTATGTGATGTGAGATAAAGGTCCAATTTCAGTCTTCAGCATGTGGATATCCAGCTTTCCCAATTCCATTTATTGTAGAGTCTACCCTTTCCTCATTGTGGATTTTTGGCACCTTTGTCTAAAATCAATTGGCCATGCATGCAGGAGTTTATTTCTGGGCTCTGTATTCTATTTCATCAGTGAATGTGTCTATATTTGTACCAGCACCATGCTGTTTTAAAATCAAGTACTGCAAATACCTGAAGCTTTGTTCTTACTGCTCATGGTTGCCTTGGCTAATGCGGATTTTTTTGTGTGTGGGTTTAATTTAAAAATAGGCAAGGGCCGGGCTCGGTGGCTCAGCCTGTAATCCCGCGCCTTGGGAGGTTGAGGTGAGTGGATTGCCAGAGCCTGAGGGTTCGAGACCTGCCTGGGCAACTTGGCGAGACCTCATCTCTACAATAAATAAAAAAAAAAAAAATTAGCCGGGCGTGGTAGTGCGTGCCTGTAGTTCCAGCTACTTGGAAGGCTGAGGCAGAAGGATCGCGGGAGCCGGCAGGTCGAGGCGGCGGTGGCCGGGAGCAGCCACTGCACTCCAGTCTGGGCGACTCAGTGAGACTCCAACTCAAAAAAAAAAAAAGGCAAAGGACAGAAATAGACATTTCTCAAAAAAGATATGCAAATGGCCAACATATAAATATATATTGAAAAGCCCAACATCACGAATCATTAAGGAAATGTAAGTAAAAACTATAATAAAATACTACCTCACACCTGACAGAAGACTAATATTAAAAAGACAAGAGATAACAAGTATTGGCAAAGATGTGGGGAAAAGAGAACTTGTGGACATTGTTGGTGGGAATGTATATTATTAGTACAGCCACTGTGGAAAATTATATGGAGGTTTTTCAAAAAGCTAAAAATAGAATTACAATATTATTCAGCAATCCTACTTCTGAGTATTTACCCCAAATATTTGAAATAAGTTTGTTGTCCCGTGCTCATGACAGCACTATTTACAATAGCCAAGTTATGAAATCAAGCTAAGTGTTCATCAACTAGTGAAAGGATAAAGAAAATGAGGTATATATCCACATGACATATTATTTGTAATAAAAGATAATCCTGTAAAATTTGTAACCACATGAGTGGAATTGGGGAATATTCTACCAAGTGAAACAAAGCAGGCATAGAAAGACAAATACCACATTCTCACATATACATGGAATTTAAAACAACTGAAACAGAGTAAAACAGTGGTCACCAGTGGTTGGAGGGTGGGGGAAATGAGGAAATAACAGTCAAAGGACACAAAAGCTCAAGCAGAAGAAATAAACATATTTTTGTTTGGAGAGCTATTGCACAGATTGGCCGATATATTTAATAATATTGTATTGTACATTAAAAAATGGCTAAGATAGTAAATCTCAAATTTTCTCACAACAGAAAAGATAAATATTTGAAGTGATGGATGTTAGTTACCTAGTGTAATTATTCTGCATTCTGTTCATAAATCATAATATCACCTTGTAATCCATGAATATATACAATTATAAATTGTCAATCTATAATAAAAGTAGAAGTAAAAAAGAAAAGTGAGTAGAACATATTGTCCCATCTTATATTTTCAAAATGCTTTATCAATCGTTTCTCATTTTTTTCAGCAGTAGAGTTGGACAAAATGCCTATACTGTAATGTTACAGGAATTGAATCTCTATGTGGTAAGCTTAAACTATTAGCATGTTATGTATATATATTTATTATTATCATACTAAATGTGTAAGTGGTGTTTTTACATCTTTCTCCTAATTATCCATACTGCTGCTCGTAACTCATTTACTCTTATTTCTTGTTATTTCTCTATTTCTTAGATCTTGTTCCAGAGACATACTAATTTCTACCTCTGAACTTTGCTAATAGCTTTATAGCGATCGCAACTGCTTCTTACATCCATTCTTCATGGCCTTCTTTTCCACAAATTCATATCTTATTTGGGAGCTAAGGTTAAAAGTGTTTTCATTATCTGCAGAGATTTTATTTTATGAAAGATACTTTCTTTCAAAATTATACCTATGATACTCCAGGGAGCTAAAACAATTGAGAAATTTCAAAAGATAAACCAAGGATCAAATGAAGTCATAGCTATAGGATCCACACATAAATGTTAATTGTCATTAAGGAAGTATGAAAAGATTCAAATTTACATGTTTTTTTAATTCAACTTTTGAGTGATTAGAGCCACAGGAACTATTATAGGCTATTATACTAAATATTAAAAATAATCTTTCAAAATCCCTCTGCCATTGTCAGCTTTCTCTTATAGTATCAAAGCGGTTTCTATATTAAATAACAGCAAATGATTTCAGATAAAATGTTTCTGTAATAATCATAAAAAATAATGTTTTACTACATGATGTATTGGTCATTTAGAAAAAGACAATTCTTGACTTATACGTCATTATGAAACTTTTATCTGTTTACTATTGACTACAAATATTACTAATATCCCAAACCTTTTTGTTTTAATTTTAAGAAACTCAATTTCCAATAATGGTGTCTTGTCACATTCATATATTAAACACTCTAACCTTTATATCAAGTTGTATTATATTTTATTACATTAACTTATCTGTGTCTAGCCATTTGTTGGCTGAAAGGATCCTAATTGGTAAGCAATTTTAACTTCATTTAATTATAGATTTGATTCTTGAAACAGTCAAGAAAAAAAACCCTCTCAAAGTTGTCAATATTTTTTTGAGTTTATATTTATATCCAAGTTTAGCTTGCCTTGAAAAATGTGGGAAGGCTGTTTTATTTTGATTTTTACCATGTTCTAGCCAACAATAATTTGTGAATCTAAAATGCTTGATTAGATAAATTAAAGCAGAAGAAATTATGGTGGTAGCTTCTTAGAATACATGAGAAGTTAATGTTTTATATTTCTTGAGCCTTAAACTGAGAGATATATATTTTCTCTAACGTAGACAACATTGGACAGGAACCATTCATTCATGCCTTCAATTAATAAATCAGCAGATATGATGGAGTGCCACTCTGTGTCAGGTAATGTGAAAGGAAGTATGCATATTTTGGTGAATAAGACAGATGTAGTCCTTACTTCTCAGGAACTAACAAATTGATATAAGGGAATGATAACAAAGCAGTAAACAAATAAATATATAACTGTAATTTGAGTAAGTATAAATGATGGAAACAGAAGAGAGGAGGGTTGTATTTAGTGCTTACTGTCTAGGATGTTACATTTCAGCAAAGATCTGAAGGAGAAAATAAGAACTAGGCACATTGGCCAGAAGGATTCTTTGCTATAACTAAGTCCTCCAGTTCACCTACTTATCTAGAGACAAGTAACTAGTGGTATTTTTGTCCATGAACTTGGATAAGTTTTGAAATAAGCTAATCTCTGTCATTTAATCAGAGTGTGGGATGGTAGTTAAAACAGTAAAGAAACAGCTGGTTTCCAACACCCATTTTCTATCCAGGCTAATCATAGTTTATGGAATGACTTAGTAACAACATGTATTACACAAAACAAATTTGCAGCCTATGATCTTAAATTATAAGACAATCCTCCTTTCTATGTCTCAGACACATATAAGCCCATAAAATGCAGAATGGAGTCCTAGAATACCTGGTAGAAATGCAAAGCTTTTTGCGCTTCCCTCCATTTAGGTAAAATGGAAAAGCCGCAGCTTGGGGTCCTCCTCTCAGCTAACAAGAGTGGTTAAGCCACTTCCTTAAAATATTCTTGAAGGCTATATTGCTTAGCTATTCTCTTTAGCCTTCCCTTCCCTAACTGCTGGAGGGGCTGGAAAGATGAGAAAAATCATGAAGAGAACAAATACAAACAGACAGAAAATTATTCTGTCTGTTGGTTTTTAAATCCAACAATTTTCAAACAACTTTTTTAAGCCAGTCTTAATGTGGGACAGAAATATTTTTTCCTTTTTTCCTTTATTCCCACAAACAGCAAATGCCCTACATACATTGCTATATGGTCTTCAAAAATAATGTCATGTCTTTGAATTTTACTTTTCCATCTTTAAAATCTCTCAGGTCCTTTCTAATTCAAATAGCAGCTACTGTTTGTTGTATACGTATTACATGTCAGTTACTAATATGCATATATTATTTCATTTAGCAATAATAAAAGCCATATACTAAAGATAGTATTATTCTCATTCTACAGTTGAAAACAGTCTCAGAAATATTAAGCAACTAGCTATGTGATGGGTATACATTCCCCATCATTGGAAGTGTGCTTATCTTAGGAGGTGGTGAGGTGATTGGAAATTAATAAGATAGGATTTGGATGGGAGATGTGCCTGGTTACATTCTTTGCAGACGATACCAAAGTGGGCATGAATACACTGAGAGGATTTTGTCAGACATGAGTTACCAGAACCGTGGCAGAATGCCACTTGCCACTATTTCTTGGAGGCTAGGGGGAAAGAGATGCATGGGCTTTTCTTGAAAGTTTCTCCATCTGGATCTAAACAGCAAAAACATCATCAATGAGTTGGATTTTTTTGTGTGTGTCATTAATAGACTTTATTTTTTCAGAACACATTTTGATTTTTTTAAAGTCTTATCAGATAGTACAAAGATTTCTCATCTATCTTTTTCCCTTTACATTTCTCCTTTTATTAACATCTATCATGTGGTATATTTGTTATAATAAAGAATCCATACTGGCACATTATTGACTATAGTCTTTAGTTTACATTAGGGTTTATTCTTTGTGTCATACTATTTTATAGGTTTTGCTAGGGCATAATCTCATGTTTCCACCATTACAGTATCATACAGAATACTTTCATTGTTTCAAACATCCTCTTTGCTCTTCCTGTTTCTTCTTTACCTGTGGATGTGATGAATATTTTTCTCCTGGGTGTATTTAAAGATGGTCACTTTTTCTCACCCCTGCCGGAATCCCAAGAAGACTATTTTTAGACCTTCACCATGAAAATCTGGCAGAGCTCCTGAAGACAAAACTTATGAAAGTTTTGACACCCTTTTGAATCTGGAACCTGGATATTTTTAACTCTCAAGCAAGTCTACGTTCATCTTCTAGCAATTCCTAAATTATTGTTTGCATTTCTTATACTTTCTGTCTTCAGCAGATTATGGTTCCAGTAAGTTGTGATTCTTTATATCAACTGTTTTTCTAACTTTCAGGATAGTGATTTACCCTTGTCCTCAATTCTATAATGGAATGAAGAAAAGTTGCTGGCTTTCAGGTTGCTTAGTTGTTTTTCTTGTTATGAGGACAGAAGTGACAACCACCAAGCTCTTTACATATCAGAGTGAAAACTGGAAGTTTTTGAGAAAGTGTATTAGGAACTAGCACTTAGTGTAATATATCTATCCGAGCACAAACTTGAGAGAATTTTATTAAGTAGGAGGGTGTTGCTTTGCATGAAAGATCCCTGCTTCTTCAGATATGAAATATTGATTCAAAATTCTAGGAATCGTGTTGATAGTACATGAACTGAAGAAAAATAACATATGACTAGTCAGTAGTTTACAGTAGCTCTAGCTGTCTAATTGCTCTAGATAAATGCTGCCTGTGTTTTCTTCAACCTCTGCTACTGCAGTAACAGTTACTTGTCTTCTAAAGGTAGATGCCAGGAAGGTCTCAGGATTAAAAGAACAAGAGAGAAAATTTACTTAGACTCCCTGCACTGACATAGACTGCATTTCCTTCTACCACTTTCCTGACTTGCAAGTTCAGGAAAGTTTGATGTCAAAGAAAACACAATTGATCCCTCAATGCTTTTTAATTCACTTTTCATTGGTTTCTATTCCATGGATTTTTGTCAACTTGGCTCTGATTTTTCTGCAAATTTTGCTTGAGATATAACTGTTATTCTGCTTCTGATGCTTGGTAACTGTTTCTCAAAATTGACAATGCACCTGACTGTATTACTGACCTGTCACCCATGATCATGACCCCAAACTGGCAATGACCTAGGTCTGCTGACCTTTATACCAAGACCATAGGCCAAAGGGCCACAATTGTTAAATTTGCAATTGATTCTTCAAACTATGAATATCAAATTTGAAGATGACAAAATGATATATATATAATGAAAAGGCAAAAGAAATATAAAATAAGATGAAATGTAATGGAAATACATCCAAAATCTTATGACTTGTTTGTTTTGGATTTTTAATTTTATAATAGGAAAGGGCAGACTCAGTACAATATTAAAAAGTACTAGTTGATTAGTAAGCTTAACTTAAGCTAGCATATAACTGCTTAAATACTACTTGAATAATAATAATGGAAGTTCATCATTATTATTATCCAGATATTATTAGTACACATACTATATGAGAAGTATTTGTACTCTACAAAGAAGATGATAACCTCTGTGTATAAAAAAACACAATGATAAAATAGAATATTCTCAAAGAAATATGTATGACATACTGATGTGCCTGGAAAGTATGTAACTTGATAGAGTCAAACAAGCAAGCAAAAAAGCATTTTTAACATAGAGAAAAGAAATCTTTCCTGGAATAGCAAAGGAAATCTTCACATCTTTTGAAGGACTCTCATCTGTGAGACTATATAGGCCTTTTACCTATTGCTAGATGACACAACTTGGAAAAACTTATGGAAAGCTGAAGAATAATTCAGAACAATCAGAACTGGAGTAGACTCCCACACAAGATATTGAGCTTCTGTCTTTGGTGATATCCAAGGTAAGAATGGGTATGGATTTCACATTGGCTATACAGCTATGCCAAATAACACCTAACATTTCTGTTAATTCCAAGATTCTACAATATAAAGAATGTACGAAGATTGGAGCCATCTCTGCTTTTAATCATACAGGATAGATTAAGCAGGTCTGCAACCCTTTGACTTTAGACTTTAAGAAAAAAGAAAAGAAACACAACATATATCCAGCACCTAAAAACTTACTGTCAAATATGAGGTCTTATTTGTTTCTCTCTCTCTCTCTCTTTTTTTTTTTTTGCGTCAGAGTCTCACTCAGTCACCCAGGCTGGAGTGCAGTGGCACACTCATGGCCACCGCAGCCTCGACCTGCTGGGTCAGGCAACTCTTCTACCTCAACCTTTCAAGTAGCTGGAACTACAGGTGCATGCCACCATGCCTGGCAATTTTTTTGATTCATTGTAGAGATGAGGTCTCACCAAGTTGCCCAGGCTGATCTCGAACCCTTGGGTTCAGGCAATCCTCTCACCTTGGCCTCCCAAAGTGCTGAGATTATAGGCATGAGCCACCGCTCCTGGCCGATAAAGAGAACATTCTAAACTGATGGCCAGGGTTACAGAAGAGATGAGATGGAACTGAACTACCATAAAATCGTACGGTCTCCCAATATCTTCCATCTAGGCCTGCGCACAGAACAGAATGCAATTGTTTTCTTGTAACTCATTAAAAGCTATTTTACATAAAATTCCCTGAGAACATTTTAAAAAGCGCTATATGGGTCAGATATACTGAGTTTAAACAGTATAAAACATTCAAACAAGGGACGAAATATCATGCTGAAATCACAATGCTTTAAAATGATGAAATGCATTTTATACAAAACAAAGCTTTGTTTTTTAAAAAAGAGCATAAGAATGTCGTTTTGCTACTAAGTTGTCTGAGGTATGAGGTGATATGGAAAATGGATATCATATAACCTTATTCTGTTTATCAATATATAATTATGAAGTAATTTACAATAATGCAGTTATTGATTTAACTTCACCCATGTACCTTCGGAGGATATTTATACTTCGGAAATGAAATTTAACTAAGTTATTGGATGAAAATTGCACTAAACAATCCTAATTAGAAAACAAATGCTGATGTGAAGATCATGTTTTACTCTGGGACTCCCTTGATCCCAATATAGTTGCCTTTTTAATAGATTAATGTTGCCATGGCATAACAATTGGGAATAGCTTGTATCTGTTCTATTGAGGTGAGCTTTGTGCTTCAGCATAAGATAAATGAAAAAATATTCTATAATTCCCCTGAAGCGCTCTCATACATCCCAAAAACCAACAATAGCAGCTGGACTGCCAGGTCAGAAACTATGGAGGTTTATGTGTTGGCTCGACTCAATAGAGGATTCACTCAAAATTCCATTTTTGTGAAATAAAAAATAGGGGGGAAGGAAGGAAGAGAGAAAGGAAAGGAGGTAGGATGAATTAAAAGAAAGGAAGTAAGAAGAGAAGAACACCAAGAAAAGGGAAACAACATCTATGGGAGAACAGAGAGTTCAGCATATACCATCATATATCACTTTGAATAATGATAAAATAAAGACAATATTGTAGTATTTATTTGGGTATTACCAAGTGCAAGGACCTCCCTGTTATGTCTTAATTTATTTCATCTTTGAGGAAGGTATTATTATCCATCTTTTGCAGAAGAGATGATTGAGATGTGGTGGGATTAAAAACATAAAGCCAGGATTGAACACTGAACCCAGACAGTCTAGCTGAAGTTTCTATGCACCTAATCACTGTGTGTTGTCGACTTACTGTATTTTAAAATTTAGTTAATGTTGGAAACTGAAATAGTCCTCCTAAAGTTTGATGGAGTAGTTGGTGGACAGAACTTGAGATTTACAGCCCAACTATTTCTTGTTCCTAATCCCTTTGATATGCAATTATGTCACCAGATTCTCAGCACAAAGCAGGCATAATGATTGACCCAGGGTGTAGAGACTTCACTTGTTGTGATAGCCAAAATAATCTCTCATTACAAGTTGAAAATAATTATGTGTTAGTGGTTTAATACATCCCAACAGGCAAAGCTGTAATTTATACTAAAAATACAATTATTTAAAAGAGGAACAATAACTTAACTCGCCCTCTAGAAGTCCCAAACCAAGCTTTAGCTCTGGGAATATCAATACCAAAGTGAGAGAAAAAGAAGCTTTCACGCTGAATTCAGAAAGGCAAGTACCCTTCTGAATTCAACACTGCTATTTCTCTAAAAATGTCTGGTCATATTTTTGTTGTATCTGGGAAAAGTTAGTTTTATAAGATGAGATCAGAACTGTAGGAGACAAGAGTTATCTTATGTTCCTAATCATTTAAAATAAAACCACAAAAGAAGAAATATAACAGATCTTATGGTTTATAAATGAATGGGCTTGAAAATCAGACTACACAGGGATGTCATTTGAGAGATATGAGACTTTGAACAAGTAACACAGTCTTGTTAAGCCTTAATTTATTCAGACGTAAAATGGGGACCATAATAAAAATGTACAAGGTTACAAAAGAAGCAACTATGCTGGATGTGGTGGCTCACGCCTATAATTCTAGCACTTTGGGAGGCCAAGATGAGAGGATTGCCTGAGCCCAAGGGTTCGAGACCAGCCTGGGCAACTGGGTGAGACCTCATCTCTACATTAAATCAAAAAATTAGCCAAGTGTTGTGGCGTGCACCTGTAATTCCAGCTACTTGGAAGGCTGAGGCGGAAGGATCACCTGAACCCAACAGGTCGAGGCTGTGGTGGCCATGAGTGTAACACTGCACTCCACTACGGGTGACAGAGTGAGAGACTACAACTCAAAAAAGAAAAAAAGAATGTTCTCTTTATCTACTGACCTCCCTTTGATCTGTGGTCCCTTTCTTCTATTCCTATTTATCATGTACTTTTTATGCTGATCATGTGTCCTAGAATGTTCACAATCATCTGATTTTAAATTCATGTTCCATTTTTAATAAAAGTAGCCCAATTTTTGGTTGAGAAAACATGGGCACTGTGCATATACCTACCTACTAATTAATTTATCACTTGCCCCTCATTTAAAACATAAATTCAGCCGGGCTCGGTGGCTCAGCCTGTAATCCCACGCTTTGGGAGGCTGAGGTGAGTGGATTGCCTGAGCCCGCGGGTTCGAGACCCGCCTGGGCAGGCGAGACCTCATTTCTACAATAAATTAAAAAAAAAAAAAATTAGCCGGGCGTGGTAGCGCTCGCCTGTAATTCCAGCTACTTGGAAGGCTGAGGCGGAAGGATCACCGGAGCCCAGCAGGTCGAGGCTGCGGTGGCCGGGAGCGGCCACTGCACTCCAGTCTGGGTGACAGAGTGAGACTCCAACTCAAAAAATAAAATAAAATAAAATAAAATAAAACA